>JADKXX010007080.1:0-44925 GCA_017310255.1 Butorides virescens | reverse complement strand
GCGGGGGGCGGGAGGGGCCTGGGCGGGCGCCTGCGGGGGGCGCAGGCCGGGCGGCGGGGCCGGCGTCCCGGCAGAGCGGGGGCTGGGGCCGCAGCAGCCCATCCCTGGGTGTTTGCCTGCTGCCGCCGGGGGCTTCCAGGGCAGCAGTAACCGGCCGCAGACGCGTGGCTTTCCGCTTTGCCCCGGTGCGCTTGGGAAGCGTCCCCTCGAGCCTCCCCCGGCCGCCCCGCGGGCGAGGGCAGCCCGCTGCTTGCCCCGGGCGGGGAGCGCGGAGCCTGCTCGGTGGCGTCCCTGTCGCTCCCCTTGCCTGTGTCAGCGGGAACGCGCTCGTGTTCTCTCAGGTCTTTCTTCCTAGGTCACATTCTCTAGATCGCTTCTTGATCGTTTTACTTCCTGTGGCTGCTCAAGATTTTGTTCAGAGGGTGGTATCCCAAAAAGAGAGGCATTTCCAGTGCAGCACTCGCAGTACGTTACGAAGACGCGGCCTTTCTCTGTTACGGCTCTCTTTATTGCTGCAGGGGAGTAGAGCCCGAGGACAAGAGTGTGACCCCTCCTCAGGGCCTGCGCCTGTTCGTGTCTCTGTATTGTCCACTAAAATACTCTGAAGGTTTACGTGAGAAGTGAAGATACCTCGCCTCCAGCTTTGCATGGCACTGTGATTTAATGAAAGAAACACTGGTGAAGCTTTTTAGTGGGAATACATAAGCCTAAATTCCCTTTCTGTAGCTGTATTCATTTCCTTGTTATCAGTGTTATTTTAATCTGCTGTGATTGAAAGTGCGTGAAGACTTAGCACCACAATTTAAAACTATTCGTGTTTCTACGTGGAGATGCACTTGCTGGAGCCGTTAACTGTGCTGTAGCAGTGGATGGACGTGTCAGTGAAGCTGCAGCAGTCACTTCTTTTAACAACTGCTCTGAAAATCAAAGTCTTCCTGGACTTTCAAGTTCGATTCTGACTCACTCCTTACCGCTTCTGAATTAGGCACATCAAAACGAAAGGTGCTGTACTTGTTTTTCTGCTGAGACTTTAAAAAGTGAAAATTGGAAGATTTCTTAATACATTTGGTCAGAATTGTACAAGGTACAAGCATCCTTTGTTTTGTTGTGTGCAGCTCACTAATACCATGCTCTGTGGAGGGGTCACTGTATAACCTTTGAAGTCCTGAAACGTGAAGCAAATACTGCAAATATGTCCAGATCAGCTAGGAATTTCCCATCTTTTTTTTTTTTTTTTTAATCTTTTTGTTTGTTTACAGGTGATCTTTAACTCTGCTTCTTTCTGAGGAAAAAGTAGTGAGAAGGTCTATGCCATGACTTCCTCCTATTATTTTGCAGCCCTCTGGATTTAGAGCAGTGTTCCCTCAAAGTGCTGGAGCCAGAAGGGAGTCCCAGCTGGAGTCTCCTGAAACTGCTGGGCGATCGGGGTTGCACTGTGGTGGAGCTTGTGGAGTTCTTGCAGGCCCTGGAGCACACGGAGGCTCTCCAGTGCCTCAGCCATTCAGGTCAGTTCTGGTTTCTGCTTTCACTGCAGCTGTGTGTTTTACACTGGAAATACTGAAGTCTTTGTTTTCTACAGTAAGTAAAAACATCTTTAGTGTTTGAATTCTTGTAATTGATATTCGTATTATTACCACAGTAATTGGCTCATATGATTCTGAGATTAAAAGTAAGCCAAGTAGATAAGCAGGCTTAATGCAGTATTGTTGTAGACTTGGGCTTGGCTGCATGGATGTGACAGGTGCTGACTTGGGTTCTGCATCAAACTGTGCCTTTGGGAGATGCTCATGCAACTGAAGTGCTTGAGTTAGAACAAGTAGCGCTGCCAGCCATCTCTTCAGGCTACTGGTTTTGTTAACTGCGTTTCATAGCTTACCCTAATTGAAGGGGAAGGGTCCAATTAGTGCCAGTTCTGGCCCATATTGGATCCAGTCCAACTTGCTAATTGGACAGAAAACCGCACTAACTTAGGATAGAACTAGATTATTTTCTGCTAACACATTCAGCTTGCTTCTTCACAAAAAGTCTAGGAAGTGGGGCAGCACAAGGGAATGCACAGGTAAGACCATGTAGATCAAGTGCTTCTCACTGTAGTACAAAACCAGGGCCCTTTTTTATGTCTTCCTCCTTCAGGATGTGGTGAAATTCAGCCTACTAGGAAGTTGCAAAAGCTTTTCTTCAGACCGGGGAGTGGAAATGAGACTAGCAAGCTCTTTGCCATACTGATAGCTGTGCTGTTCTCTGCACAGTGTGAGAAAAGAAGCCATGAGAACCATTGCTAACCTTGGAATTTTTCAAGTAAATTACAGTAATGCTTTGCTTGCTGTACTAGGAGGACCATGGTGTGTTGAATGGGCTGTGACTGAGTTACATGATAGCTTCGTGTGGCTGATGTATACCACTGCAGGCTTGGCAGGGCGGGGGGAATGGGGGTTACGTCAGCATGGGTGGATTGTGCTCACAGGGGCAAGAGTTGGGGTGGCAGCACCGGCGGTAGTATGCTGTCCTGCACTATGAATGCTGGTGCCTTTTTATGTTCCCCATGTGGTGGTTACTGGGGGAGTGCTGAAAACAAGAATGGTCCTGGTTCATGTTGTACTGCAGAGTGCCTGCACAGATCTGTGATGGTCTAAGTATCACCACCATTGAATTGAGCATTTTTGTGCTGCTCTCAGTCAGGTTACATATTGAAGTATGTAATGAAGACTAAATGCTGGGTAAATCAGGAACTTGCTACACAGCAGAACTGTGAGATAGCTATTGATCCAGTTCACTGATTGATACCACTGAGATATCTTATTGAGGAGAACAAGCCAATAAGCAGACTTTCGTCAAGATCCCTTGGAGCTGCAGAGATGATGTTGTTATAAATGAATCTCTTGCAGAACAGTATCATCTGTGATAGAATGGATTTAGCCTCCTCTAAGGAGGACTGGGTGGCTTCATAGAGGCTGAGGGACTGGAATCAAGATAAACCAAAGCAAAAGGTATTTGAAGAAAGTTTAACTTAAAAAGAATTTTAAACTCATTAAAAAGAGGTGGTAGACGCTGATACTTGTGGTGAGTTTATTTAAATGTCTAGGGATGCTTGAAGTCAAAGTACAAATTCGTAATTGCCCATTTGTTCTAATGCACCAAAAAGAGTTTAAGTGACGCTCAAGTTCCTTTAGGACTGGGATTGTTTAATGTACGACCTCTGTAGCTGTCATGCTGGTTTGTTAGACTGTTTTCTACCAGCTTAGTCAATGCAGTTAAAAAGACACAAAGCTTTGTGAGCCTGTGAGTGTCCTGTTTCATGAGAGCACAGTTGTGACCCTGCTCAGTGGTCTGTTCCGGCAGTGATGCTGCCTCAGTGCCCCTGTGGCAGAGATGTGCTGTTACAAGCTGGGACATCGCTTTGTTCGCAGCAGTACAAGAGATCTTTCGGAGAATCACAGACTCCCAGGACCAAGTTCCAGAACCTGTTTGTGTCTCAGAGTTTAGAGACTTCCCTATCCCATTCATGGAATCCATTCATGGATCTTCTTCCTATAAAGACACAAAATAGTAGTGATAGTACCTTCTAAACATCTCCTTTTTGGTAGTGAGAAAGCCTAGGCGTCTTGTTCCCTGGGTCACCCCTCTGTCCCTTTTCTTCCTTTTTTTAATCTTGTCATGTGAACCTGCTGGAAATGAATGAAATGCGAAGAGCTTTCTGCCAGGCTAAGAAGGAAAAAAAGGCTTAATATGCAATTTGTGGTATTACAGTCTAGTCTTGGTGCAGCCTCCCCTTGTGGGGATTGAAACGAGAGCAGGGAGGTCTTTTTCCTCTGCAGGCAGGTCTCTTACTCTGCAGTTTAGGCACTTTAATCTGAATGTGAGTAATTGAGGCCGCATTTCCAGAAACGACTGAAATGTTTACCAGTGTAAAAGTTAAGCATGTAACAGTTGGAGTATAGTTAAGGTTATGAGTGCTTAATTTGCACTGCACATTTCAGTCTGGTAACCATAAACGATGGTAAAACTTGAGTTTTGCATTTTCCAAGGAAAATCGAAGAAGTATTAGTGTATCTTTGTACTCATTCAGAAAATTAAGCCAAAAGGTTTTTCTCTTTGACCCATTAAATTCTGTGATGCTTGCAGGAAGTAGCTGTATAGTGCTTAATGAATTGCAGGGAAATAAATGAAACTGAAGAAGTTATGAATCAGATTTCTTGGAACTTCTTTGTAATACTTCCAAGGAGTTCAAAATACTAATCTTTCAGAGAATTTGTTTTTCTCCACTACTTTCTTAAGAGATGTTAGTGATGCAAATCAGGAGATTTTAAAAAAAAGTGGAAGCCTTTGGAAAGAGTGAGTCTGTATTTTTCCTGTCCTTTAAGTTGAAATAATGTAATTCCTGTTTGTCTTGGTTAATGTTAGGTGATCGTGATGCTCAAAACCTGTACTTCACACACTGCCTTTAACTAGGAGGAACGGCTGAGGAAGTGTTAGATGAGGAACTGAGGTAGCGCTTTTCAGGGCTACGGTGTAGAGGGAAGTTATTTTAGAGGAAGGAAAGCAAGGAATTTTCAAGGCCTGTGGCTGCTTTGGAGTAGCTGCCTGTGTGATCAGCTATTTCAGAACAAGGTGGTGTGTGGAGGAAGTTAGCGTAGCTCGCTTGCCTGCTAGACAAAGTTAGTGTGTTTTCCAAATGCCGCATGATCTCTGTTCCAGTCTGTTGACCACATGGGTTTCTGCTCAGGCTTCAGCCCGTTGATCACATTGTTACGGTTTCTTCCCTCAAACATTCTGCGTTAGGAAAAAGTTCTGATGCGCATCGGTTAAACACATGAAGGGAACAAAAGCAGACAAAAAGAAAACTCTTGGCAGTATGTAATAAGAAGGCTTGGAGCAAATGATGATCTTGAGTCTTGTACCAGGATATTTGCAATCTCTTTGCAGCTATTTTTTTTTTACACAGCTTCTGGTTTACTCTGTACTTTTCGGTAAGATCATTCCCCCAGCAATCTGGAATAGTGCTTCTGTTTCAGACTACACTGTCAGCTGCAATGTGCTTTCATTAAACTGTGAAGAAGGAACTGCTTTCTCCCAAAACAGTGAAATTAGACTGACTTTAAAAAAAATGAAAATTTTAGTGTCTATACCTATTCCATTTCTGATTGTTCATTTCTGAGAGTAATGAAATGGTGAGGAAGTGCCTCCGTACCTCTCGCTATTTCTGTGCTTTTTCTGTAACTAGTTGTACGGGGCCTGCCTAGGGTAGAGTTCATTTTCTTCATAGCAGCTCATGTGGTGCTGTGTTTGAGATTTTTGAGCAAACCGGTACTGATACCGCACCAGTGTTCTAGCTTTTGTGAACAGGGCTTGCACAGCATCAAAGCCTTCCCTGTTCCTCGCTCTGCCACCCAGTGCATAGATTGGGGGTGTGCAGTAGGCTGGGAGCGGACACAGTCGGGCAACCAAGGAGATATTCCATACCATACAGCATCGTGCTCAGCAATAGAAGGGAAAAGGGAGTTTTGGAGGGCCTAGCCATCTCGTGCTTGGGAACTGGCCGGGCATCGGTCTACCCGGCGGGAGGTGGTGAGTGGTTGCCCTTGCATCACTTGTTTGGTTTTGGTTTCTTCCCTATGCTTCCACTCATCCTTCGCTTATTAAACAGTTATTATTTTTGTTTGTTTGTCTGTTACATTTTGACCTCCAAGTTCTCTTTCTTTATTCTTCCTTTCCTTCTTCCCCCATCCCGCTGGGGCTGGGGGACTGTGTGGTGCTTACCTGCCCCCCAGGGTTAACCCACAACACTAGTCTTGTAGCAATTAGTCAGTAATGTGTAGTATTGCTTGTGGTCCCGCGGGGATTGTTAAACGTATTTTACCATCCATAGTAAATAACGCTTTAAACTGATGATTTTTGATGGCTTATCAGCTGAACACCTTGGTCATAGGGCCATGTATTTTTTGTCAGCAATGTCGGGTTAAACTTTCTGCTCTGCGGTTGGCTTCCCCCCCTCTTCTTCTGATGACCTTGGTTATGCCACTGGATCTGTGTTTGGGGTCACGCTGTAACTAGATCTCTGGAATGAGCTAGGTTAAGAAAACAACTGTATCATGTCAGACTGGTGTCAGAATTTTGCTCACACTATTTCCTGGCAGTTAAAATTTGAAGTGGAAAATTTTACCTTGCAGGCTGACAAAAGAAAACCCCAGTCCTGTGTTCTGCAGGAGTCAAAGGCATAAAGCTGAAACCAGTGCTTCAGCTGATAAGGCTGCATGAGGAACAATAGAAACATGTGCTATGTTGTAGTTAAACTGACTCTTACTGTTTTGATCCATCCCTCAGGCTGTGCTTAATCTTAATCTGAAGATTAACAACTCAAGGAAGCTGTTGGGAGTGAGCAAACTCTTAAAACTGGGAATACCTTTCCCAGAAGGGGTCTGTGCTGCCATTGGAAGTATTTGCATTAGCGAGTAGAGAGCGAGAGGGACTGAAGTATCCGAACAGTAAAGTGTTTGAATGATCTACTTTAAATCCTCAATAAACTCTGTAGAGTACTGATCAATTTAAGCATGGATTTTGTGTAATGGAAGACAATGTTGAATATCTCAGTCGTATAACTAGTTGGAACTGCACGTATACGTGGTACAAACAAATGATTTTCAAGTATATTCAATGACAGAAACTTTCTTCACTCCAAGGACGATTTAAATGCAAATTTAAATTGTGGAATTGTGTTTCTTAATAAATTTCCTATGTTTAAATTCTTTTTTTAAAGGTATAAAGATTGTTGTACAGCCAGACTCTCAAGCAGTGCGCTCTGGTCAGGTCGTCAAGCTGTGTTGTTGGGCAACAGGACACCCATTTGTGCATTACCAGTGGTTCAAACAGGAAAAAGAGGTAATAGTTGATGGAGAATACAGGGGTTTAAGTGGTGAAAATAAGAAGTAATGATTTTGGATTATATATATTTTTTTTTAAGACTGTTAATCTTATTTACAAGGAGAGAAGATTGCTATATATACACTAATAAAAATAGAAGTTTAAGAAGTGCTGCATAGTGACTCTGACAATGTGTTAAAACAATAAGGTGGTGCCTTATGTTCAGACCGCTTCATCCTTGGAGGCTAATCTGGGAATGTGACAGTAAGGAAACTGTCGGTTTAGTTGTCTCTCAGCCTACCAAGGGTTGTAACGCAGGCTACTGGGAAACTGCCACAGCGGAACAAATGCCAGACGCTGGTGGCCTTGAACAGATGGAAGCTGGTTTCCTGAGAGTGAACAGTTGAAGGCCTGAACTCGGTGGTGCCGCAGACTTCTTCACTAAAATACTGGAAGGCATGCGAGCTGGCGTCTCTGGAATTTGAATGGCAGCACTTACGCCCATATTTCTGGTCCCGGTTATCTTTCTACAAGATGAATGCACTTTTTTTTCTTAATGTTATTTTATTGTAAGTACTACTTCTAAAAATGCAGTAAGCTCATGGTATTTTAAATTGCAGTTAGGACTGAAATTTTTAACTCATTTTCTACACCTTTCTAAAATTTTATCTAGATCATCCAAAATACGGCTTTAAAATACAGTTACAGTCATTTCCTGCTCATTACAGTTAAAATATAGATTTAATAAAAAATTACTTTTCTGTGAAAGAAAGTTACAGTTTCCTGGTCATAGTTGAATATGTCTTAAGACTAGAGCTGAATGTAACACATGCTGGTTGGAGCAGTGCTTAGGAAAATCTTCCAAGTTATTTATGGAGAAAGGTAAAAATTATTAATTTCAGGAAGAGCTTTTCAACTGGCTTAAAAGCTCAGAATTGTCTTAAGTAGAGGCATTTGAATTATTCTTGGAAGAAAGCCTGTCTCTGAGCTACTAAATACATAGAACAGGACTTTCTCATCCAAAAGGTTCAAATAAATGAAGGAATTGAGGCTGGTGTTATGGACATTGAAATAAATGTTCTAATGTTAGACCCTGGTTTAGATGAGATCAATCTAAATTTAAATATTTCTTGGTTCACCTGTAATTCAGGTTCCAAATGGTAATTCTCCAGAGCTGGTTTTGAATCCAGTGAATGTAAATGATTCTGGATTTTACATCTGTCGAGTGAACAGTGAATCTTCCTTTGTGTTCAGTCGGTGGGCACGGCTTGAAGTTTGTGATCTCCCGGGTACATCTCATGGTGAGTGGCAAAAACATTGTCTTCTGAAAGTCTGTCTTCCCACTTATTAGAGGAACTCGGGTACCCATTGCTGTCTTGCACAGATGTGAAAGAGGACTGATTAAAAACATGGTATCCAATTATTGAGCTCTTGTGCTGGTCAGAAAATCAGAAGAGAAATGAAGTTCCACAGTGGTGGATAAGAACAGATAGATGGAAAACATACACAGTCTCAGATCCTTTTAATTCTTAGAGGATTTTTGGACCAGAAAAGCAATTCTTTAACTTTCTTGTTGTTTACCTGTTTACCTCTTGTTGTAACTCGCTAATGACTGGACACACGCAGTCTGTTCTGAATGCCTGCCCCATGGGCTCTGGCCTAATAGTCAGGACTGTTTGTTTCTCCCTCATCTGTGCACTGCAAGTCTGAGAAGAAAGGTGTCTGGATGAAGGAGAATCTAATGAGGTTCTCTGCCTTCCTAGAAAGAAGTCCTGCTTTACCTAGAAGGTTAGAACAGTAAACTGCAGAGGAGTGCGTGCACGCTGGAGGCCTGGACACTTTAGAAGCCCTCCATACTGTGTAATGGAGTGTTAACTGCACTCTGAGGAAACAGGACTGAGGTCTGGAATAAAGTTTGGCAGGTAGCACAGTGATGGATCTCTCTTCCAGTCACTTTTTCAGATCGTAATAGGTTATCACAATCTTAGACATGTACGAGCCAGCAAAGATAAATTGGTCAAAGCCCAGCACATTTGTTCTTTGCCAGAACACCTGGGAAAGAGAGAGAGAGAGGCTGGGGCTCCGTGGGCATCTGTTGCAGAGTATATGTTTGCTAATGCAGTCTGAGCAACTTCATACAACCAACCCAGGTTGTAGTGAAGACATGCCAACAACTTACTGAAATAAACCTATGAGAGGAAGAAACACGAGTTAAACCGAGTCTTTTTGATGTGAATTGCATCTTCATGGGTTTTATAAATGGTCAACTAAGTCAAATGTGTGTTACGTGCATAATAAAAGCCATTGTAATTCAGCTGTACTGATGTAAGTCCATATGAGTTTATGGCACTGGCTTGAAGATACCTCTGCTTCAGCGATGGGTTAATCATCTGCAGCGTACATGATGAAAGTACAGAAGTGAAAGAAGCGTGAGGAGATGGAATAATAGCAGAAGGCAAATAAGATTAAATAGCTGTCTACTCAAACAGTATCCAGCTAGTACTGGAATTTGTTAGTAGAACATAAAGAAAATCTTGGAAATTTACTTCTTGGATCTAGTGTATTAATACCATGCATTTATTTCCATTTTCTGAGGTTGCTGAAGTGGTGTCTTTTTGTCTTCTGGTGTGTGTAGGTTGGTTGGTTGGTTTTACAGAATAATCAGTTGCATTAAACAGGCATTGATTCCTGCACAAAGTCCACCCTTTATAAACTTTTTAATTAAATAGCCTTGGCTTGCTTGCTATTGGCCTAAAGATGAGTGAGATAGAAATCAACTGCACTGTCTTCAGACTGTGAAGAGTACTTACTTTGTCTTATGTCATGAATCAGAGGTGTTTTCCACTGGCATCCCACATATAAAAATTATTCATGTCAGGAAAAGAGACAGAATCAGTCTTCCAGTAAAAGATCAAAAGCTATTGCAGTGTCATTTGAGGTGACCTTTTTACATCTTAATCTCGAACATACTCTCGGTCCCTTATCTAAGTGATGATTTCTTCCGCTTTTCCTCTGCTCCTACTTCAGGTTCTGTTCAGGTAGAAACCTGCAGTTTTAGATCTTGCTGATTACACCAAGAAGCTGAGATGAATAGGTTTGTAATGACTACTTTAAAAAAAACCTGAGAAAAACAGCAGTGTACTGTTTCACACTTGCAGCAAAAGCTTTGGTGACTAACGGGCAGCAGGTATCCAGACTGGCTTTATGTTCCATGACCCCTGGCCAACCAGGAACCGTGGCATAAATGAGCTCTAGTGTGTTTAGGTCTTGGTGATGGGTAAAAGGATTAAGGGGCAGGATGGATTGCTCCTTCCTGTAACCTTCCCTTTAGGGTGCTTACAAAGAGACTTAAAAGGGGAATGTAGTGCTTGGACTGAATGAACGCGCTCTATCTCCTCTAACATTTGGCCTGGGATTACTGGTGTTTCAGTTGAACTACGTGACACTGACTACCATTTCTGCAAACGTTGACTAGGTATGAAATCTTCTATTTCAGCTGCTGGCTATATATATATATTTTTTTTTTTTCCCTTTTCCTCTCCCTGGTTGCTTTCTTCTTTCAGATATTTTTTTCCTCCTCTCTTCATTGCTTTCTGTTTGAGAGCTTCACCATTCTCCATTCTGTAAAAGCTGTCATAGCTGTCTTGTGAGCTTGTGCTCAGTGAGGCAGCTGGACACAGCTCTGAAAGATGCTGCCACAGGCTTGGTAGTGTATTTTGCGAGTGATACAACAGGCTGTACCAAGGACAGCCTGTAAATGAGATGGCAGGCAAGGGGTGGCACCAGAGACACAAACCCTGTTACCTTTCAATCTCATGTCCTCTCTTTCACTGTCTGTAACTTTTGTGTTCCTTGTCTTAAAGACTAATGCCGTTTAATTTGACTACAATGGCAGTTCCTTTCCATCTTACCTTACTTCTGTCTTCCTGCCCTGAAGGGAAATTAATTCTTTACATTTTACATGTTGAAAGATCCTGCTATCAAGCTGGGACATTCAGAGGGAGAGAGGGAGAGAGAAGATTCTGTAAAATCCAGAGTGAAAGGGAGTAAAGTTTGTTTTGACATATAAAAATCTTTTCTATGATAAAAGTTACAGAAAACAGAGCTCTTTGTAAGAAAGAAAAAACCCACCACCGTTACAGAAGTTGATAGAGAACATGGTAAGCCACAGGGTCTCTGTATTTGAAATGCCATACAGCAGTGGTCATGGAACAGGATATTTGCTGGGGCATTTGTCAGTCTTCCCTAATGCAGACTTCATACTGGTAGAAATACAGCTTTCCCTTGAAAACACTAATCAACTTTGATCATAAATATGAAACATCTGTTTGTAAAATCTTTCAAATACAGGTTTATAATGGGCCAAGAAGCTCAGACGCTACTAGAGCAGAGATATCCATATCACTGTCTCCCTTTATTTTACTATGCAAAGGAAAATATCATCGCCCCCTAACTGTCAGTCATGAATAGTTCTGATGGCAAAACGTGTGTCTACAGTGTTGTCTACAAGTAAAGATGAGTGACCTTGCAGCTGAGATAAAAGGTCCCTGGTGTGACCTATACAAGTAGGTCTGGGCTCGCTGCGGTACGTGTCAGCTAGTCGAACTGTTCAGTACGCAGAGATCAGAAACCTTGTCAGCGGAGCACTCGTGTGTGTGTAGTGGATGTTTTAAAAATTAATTTCAACGCTGTGTTTCAATAAATTTTATCATATATAGAAACTGACATCAGCTGGACAGGTCTTTAATGTGTTCAGGGTTTTCTGAATAGGTTTCTTTCCCAAAGACGTTTCTCTATGGGGACATGTTGGTGGCTGATGTTCATTAAGCATTTTTAGCTTTGGGCTTTTTTAGTTTATTTACCATGCTTAGTTTAGAATGAGAAGAATAGGGATATGCTAAAACTACCTGACTTTAAGTTTGAAATTCTTATTCCCATGTCCACACTTGCACGCAGGTTGGATCCTCAGTCCATCCTTCAGCAGCCACTCTCCTTTCTACTTGTGCCTTTCTCTGGAGCCTTTGTTATCCTACAGGCAGGAATAAATAATGCAGAGAGGGCTTTGGTTTTTTTCAGCTTCTGGGATATATTTAATGTGCATTCCTCTTCACTTTCCAACTGAGGAACTGGAAAGCCATTGCTACTCATTTTTAGCATGTCTTAAGGGACAAGTAATTTAATTTCATTGCTGTTAAAG
Organism: Butorides virescens; assembly: GCA_017310255.1. Taxonomy (NCBI): domain Eukaryota; kingdom Metazoa; phylum Chordata; class Aves; order Pelecaniformes; family Ardeidae; genus Butorides; species Butorides virescens. The sequence goes on along the minus strand of JADKXX010007080.1, from coordinate 32,870 downwards.
CAGTCTGTTGTAGTTACAGGAAGATGTGGCCATATGTCGTCAATTCTTGTTAGTCTGTATGTGGTTATTGGCTCACCCTTTCTTTTCTTTTTTCTGCCTTTCTTTTTTATTAAGGGAGCTTAATTGGTCTGCCTGAAAACAAGTTGCGCATTTGCATTCAGCCCCAGTCACAAAACCTGACAGTGGGGGATGCTTTGGTACTAGAATGTGGAGCTGTTGGAAACCCAATTCCTCATTACCAGTGGTTCAGAAATGGATTTCCCTTGGCAAATGGGAGCAAAAATGTCTACATGGTAAGTTACTGCAAAGTGCCAGCCTTGGGGGACTAATGTGTAACCCCCTTTACCTTATCACATGAAGCTTCCTTGAAGAAAATAATGTCTTTGTAGCCTTCATAAGCTCTGATGGAAGTGCTTGCTGGAAGTTGTTCTCTTCCATTACTTGTCCATGCTGTTCTGAGTCTCTTGAGTGCATAATTTTGATCCTGAACATGTCTCAGGTGGTAGTCATGGGATGTAAGGCTATAGTGTATTCCAGTGTGACATACTGACATAACACAGATTAAGTATCAGTAAGAGTGAAAGCTGCCCTTCCTATCTTGCACTGCAAAGTGCTCTGATTTGTACAACCTGTTGCATTCGGCGCTTAATGCATCTCAAGCCCGTGAGGTGTATTTGCATTCTTCAGTTTTTGAAAGCATTTCTGTAACACACATGCTGTCAAGCTTACTGAAGAATGAGGGTATCCGCAGCTTTTGGATTCATTTAGGCTTTGCTTTTAGTTTTCACACTTTCTTGCATGTGGGCTTAAATGAAACTGATATAGGTATTCTTTTGGGTCTGGCGGGATGACTGTGATGATGCTTGCGTAGGTGACTTATGTGGATGTGGAACATCAGGGGACATATTGGTGTCACGTATTCAATGACCGGGAAGATCAAGACAGCAAGAAGATAGAAGTCATTATAGGTAAGGAATTTTTCTGTTTGATATAGGTCAGATACAGGTCCTTATAATCAGAATTTATTTTTGAAGCTGTCGGTATTAAGCCAAACCCGTGCCTTCTGTATTTTTAGTTTATCCATTTGTTAAAATAGCTGTGCTTGCTTGCAGCAAATGGAATTGTACAGCTTTATCAGTTATAAAGTGCTTTGGGTTTTTATGGTAACCAGCATAGAAATGCTACCACTTTGGGGCATTGCTAGCACATACACGGCTTGTCAGCAAGCTGATTTCTTCATGTTATTTGACAACTAAAAACCAGTTCAACCCTTGTTGGTGATATGAACTGTGTTACACGGAGTCCTTCAGCAATCAGGGTGGGTGAGATTATTCATAGCAAGCAGAATAAATGAATATAACACAGTTAGTGCATGTATTTGCAGTAAACTAGAGACATCTGTTTGCATAGCTTCCAGATCTACCTGGGAATACTGTTGCATAATTCATAGGAAAAGTTCTTTCCTATCCTAAGAAATACTTTAGTACTCCTGAGTTTTAGTAATGATTACTATACGGTGATGTGGTCACTGTTGATTTACGCTGCTATAAAACAAGCCAGGTTGCAGAGAAGCTTGGAAGTGACCTTTGTCTTCCACTTCCTGTGCTAACTCTCATAACTGAGAGCAATTGTCTTCCAATTTCCAACCCCCCCTTAAAACACAAGGAAGGAAAGCTGTGGCAGTGGAGTGCGCGGAAGGTAAAGTAAATCGTTAGCTGTGAGTCAATTTCTAAAAGTTGGTGACGGGGATGCAGACTGTGCTGCTGAAAAGCATGCGTAGGTTAAGAACTTCAGTCTACTTTAAAACACTGATGTGTGATGCAACGTTCCCTCTGCACGTGCTTCTCTCTTTGCCTTGATGCCATGATCTAGAGCACACAGGAGAAAACAAGCTTTCCTCTTCTGTAGTATTCAAAGTAGTTTGGTTTTTGCACTGTCCTTGTGTCCTGTGCTTACAGTTTCCATTGCAATGTAAAGATCTTGAGGTTTCTTTGGCTGGGCTCAGGAAGCAACATCCTTGCAAGAAAAGCTGGAGATGTTTAGGAACCTGGGTGACCTTAGAGAGCTGGATAGAGCGGATTGCACTGTCAGCTCTGCGTCTGCAGGAGGTGTTTCCAGCAACCTGATGAGGAAGATTTCTGTTCCCTTTTGCATCGCTGCAATGGGGAGGAAGAAGTGTATTTTGACCTTTAATGTTGATACCATCCCTTGATTACTGAGCATCTCAAAGTCTCTAATATTTACCTCAAAGGGATCATATATGACGATGTAAGGCTGCTTACAGCAGCCCCCCCCCCAGCTTACCTACCAACAATGAAAAAACCAAATGCATTTGCAAAGTACGATAAATGGCTCTCTACCCTGTTTTTTCATAAAATCATAGAATTTTCTTGGAATTAAACTGCTGCGCAGCATTTCGTGTTCAACGCTTAATGGGAGCTGATGTTGCCCTTTAGCCCTTTTGTTAAAGGTTTAACGTTGTGAGGGGACTGCATGCTGTCACTCACTGGAACGTGCAGGTGACACACGATTTGGTGTCAGCCGCTCCCATGGCACAGCCTCTGAGACCGATCTGCTCTTTGAGCCTTCACATCTCTGCCTTGGAGGTGTCTGCGCGGACTCACGGAGTGCTATGCAGGAGCCTCCTAGTTACCTGTAATTTAACCACCCTTTGAAGCAGAAAATAACCACTGTATTATCTGGGGGGGACTACACCCCAACTACAGTTTGCTTGGATGCAACATGATTCTGCGTGCAGCAGGCCTGCTCCGAGACACGTCTGGTGCTGTAGATAAATTATTCTCTTTTCCATAGTTTCCAGTGCTCTCAGAATAATTAGGTGAAACCTGTGGTAGCTTAGAACGTTTGCACATTGTAGCCTCTCTGGATACACGTGGCTTTACAAGGTAAGCTTTCTTGCCCGGGATGTTGCTTTTACAGCAGTCCTTCCAACATCTGTTTTTCAGGTGGATGATCCTGACATCTTGCTCCTTACTCATTCAGGCTGCTTGCATGCCTGTAGGATTGAGACATCGTATGTGTTTCTCCCGTTGTTTTGAGATCTACTACATTGCAATGCTGTGTCTAGCATGGCTTAGTATATTGGTGTAGGATTTTCTCTCCTCTGTGTGTGGAATAAACATATGTCAGGTTGGATTTACAGAAATGCCTTTTAGATAGTTTGTTTTCTAACGTTAGGCTTCTGTTAATAATGGCATGATAATTATATTTTTCTTAGTAAAAATGTATTTTTTTGCTTCTTGTTTAAATAATTTTATTGGTGTATTTCTTCACAGAAGATCTAAGTGATCTACAAAAAACAGGTAAGTAATAAGTTTTGAAAAACTTTAATTTTGCATCTTTATTTTATGTTACACATCACTGAAGCCCAGCTGGGTTGCAGTGTGTAGTTTACGTGATTTGGATGTATTTATAACTGGGGCTTTAATAGGGGCAGGTATCATGTTAAGAGCAGCACAGCTTTCTGGTTCCAATAAATTAACTTGAAGAATATAGTGAATCATAGGGTTGATACTATCTCTGTAAAATCACACAAAGCTGCTCTTCTGTACTGCATGTGTACTTATGCAAATACAGAAGTAATTCTTTTTTGCGTTCTTATCTGTGGCTTTTTTAGACTCTTAAGTTTTAGTAGGTTGCTGCTTTTTCAGATGATTAAGGTGAAAACGATGTAGGGTGTCTGGCTGCCACCCAAGATGTGTTGCGTTGGTGTATTTCTGAAATTCATGTTGGAGTGAGCTAACGTGATTCAAAGCCCGTTTGGTGTTTATTATAGAAACATAGATCTGCAGTAGTACTCCATAAGGGATTATCCCTGATACAGGGTGCCCAAAATCACAAAGGTCATCTAATTTCCTGGGTTAGACATCAAAGATATGTTTACTTTTGACAAGATGTAGTTTAGTCACTGAAGTGGTACTGTCATGATAGATAACGTGTTATCCAAAGTGTTCTGCTTTGGCATATCGCTTACCTGCTCCTCTTGGCAGAGCATTGGCTCTACCATCCCTCTGCAAAGTGCAAAATAAATAAATTTTTACATACAGATGGTCATCCCTGCTAAGCATCCCCCATCATGCATGTCTGCGTTTCATTTGGAGAGGATGAACTCTTTCAGGTGTTACTGAAAATGCTTATGTGCAGTTTGTAAGATTCAAAATTGTACTGTAAGCATCTATTATTTCTTAATTTAAGTAGCTAGCTATTTGTATCCTATTAGGCTATATTTGCTGGAAGAGGGTGAAGGAAATCAGTTCACCACCACAACACCCCAAAACCTCACCAAAACCAAAAAAAAATAGTACTTTTTTGTCTTAAACTAGCAACTTCTTAGGCAAAGCAGTACCAATAGACTATGGCTGTATGGAACACGCGGGTCATTTTCTGACATTGGCAACTAGGACTGTAGTCACTGACAATCTGCTCTTCTCATCTGTTTCAAGCAGACCTACAAGAACAATCAAATCACAGACCTGTTGGTAAGTAGTTTTGTAGCTGTAATGAATGTGTGTATTTCATATCTAGGAAATAGATTTTGCTGCTCCTGCCACTGCAAGTGAAATAACTCTGGTGCGTGTAAACAGCTGCAGGGAGGGAGACTTCTCTGTGTTTCTATAATCCTTTATAATGCTTGCGTGCCCTTTCAGTAGTAAACGGTGGTGAGGGCACCAGTATTTTTAGTGACTCAGTGGAGCTTCTACAACTTCTCATCTGTTTCAGTTTACTGTTTCAAATTCCTCTGGCCACGACCTTAGCCAGTGTGTTACTCCATTACCGCGAATGCTTCAGCGGTTGGAGATGGTGGCATTAGGATGGTGTGACAGAAAGGATTGCCAGTCTGTCTGCTAAGGGTATGCTGTCCCTGCAAGCCTGGCTCTTCCTATGCACAGTGTGGGGATGCTTTGGTCCTGAGCTGAAGCCCATAAAGACAGATGGATAGCGTATGTGTGCTACGAGGAACAGTTGCTGGGTTTTTAATTGCATTCTTAAATGTGCATGGTAGACTTGACTGTGGTCAGGCACGTTGGCCTGTCGATGCTAAACCAAGTGGAAAGGCTGCCAGCCTCTGTCAGAATTTTACTGCTCTTTCAGGTTCTGCAGTGTGAGAGGGAGCATAAGCGCTCCCCAGTCCTGGTTCACCTTTTCTAAATTAATTAGAAAGCTTGTACCTTTAAGTGTTTTTCAATGAGAGTATGCCACTGTCACTCAGTCTCTGCTGTTTAAAATAGTTTACGCCGTTCAAGCCCTTGGACGTTTTCTAGCTGCAAAAATGTTGAAAACGCCTTGTTTGAAGGAGGTGAAATGTTAGACTTGGAGGCTCTGGGCAGAGATTCCCTTCTGGATCTTGCTGTGCGGGCGTACTGATTTTGAAGCAGGTTCTGATCGCATTTGCCACCAGAGCTGTGGGACAATAATTCCTGCTGGAGAGAAGTAACAAACCAGGGAGGAAATGCCCTGCTTTCAATAAGTTCCTTTTTGTAACTTAGAGTGCAATTTTTGGCTAAAAATCAGGCTAGTGGTCTTGAAAGCATTTCTGTCAATGTGACTCTTTCCCCTTTCATTGCTGCTTTGTTTACTTATGACAGAATTTCTTCTGACTTTATTAAAATCAAATCGAATGTATCTCAAATTACAAGAATATCAGTAGACTTCTCTCCAAATTTTTTAAATTTCTCATCTCTCTGTATCATTGTTTTTAACCAGAGCAACAGCAAAAAGAAACCTTAACAAACAGGAAAAAGGCTTTTAACTTCTGACCTGTAAAAGTCTCCGCCTAAATGTAGCGTGTTTTTAGAGACAAGGGAGATAGAGATTTTGAAAGCGGTCTTTTGTGTCTGGTGGGTTTTGTTTCTTAAGAAGCAGAAGAAAATGTGGGGGGTTGGGGAAAGTATACTGGCCATAGCTTTGGCAACTTGCCATAAGAATTTTCGTGTTTATTAAATTTCTTGTTGCATGGGGGAATTCAGTAGTAGTCTGTGCTTCCAGAAAAATGAAAGAAATGGGAGATAGCCTTAGTGACTCGCTCCTTGACAGATTATCCCCTCTGAGATGTGTCACAGTTCAGGTATGTTGACTGTCAGACCGTGCTGAAATGTTTTTTTGGGGGATTTCTGGATGAGAAGAGAGTTGAGCTGTATTGCTGATGTAGGATGACTTTTAAAATCATATAAAATACTGTGCCTGAAGTGAGATTGGATGGTATTTTCACTTTAGAAAAAATTAAATTTAAAGGTATTGAACCCATGGAATATATAAACGTGCTGTGGTTTTGTTTTTCCTTTGTCTTTGCAGCAACAGACAAAGTAGCTCTGTTAATAGGAAATATGAGCTACTGGAATCACCCCCAGCTCAAGGCGCCAATGGTAGATGTCTATGAATTAACCAATTTGCTGAGACAGCTGGATTTCAAAGTTGTTTCTTTGCTGGACCTTACTGAGTCTGAGATGCGCAATGCAGTGAATGAATTTTTACTTCTCCTGGACAAAGGAGTGTATGGTAAGAAGATGCGATGCTCCTTCTGAAGTCAGTCAGGCTTGTCATGTACCAAGTATGCAAATACCTGGTATGTACCTCTGCCAGCTCACTGTAGGTGCCAGCAAAACAAGCTTCGTGGTAAATAACATGTATGTAGATGGGGAAAAGTAAGTTAAAAACACCCATCAGCTTTGGTTATTGACTTTGGTTAAAGTGTTACTGCTTCTTTATTTTTAGAACAGGTGAAATATTTGAACTTTTTTCTTTAACCACACCCAGAACTGCAGTGCACTTTCTTGTTTGATGGTACGGATGTGTTTGTCTGCTAAAAGCTGCTGCATCTGTAAGGCGTATTTGACAACACGTTCTACAGAAGATGCACATTTGCACTGAGAAGTCACTAGTACTAGTTTGTAGCAGTCTTTTAAGCAAGAGCAAGAACAGTCTGTTGTGTTGCCTGTATTAGTGCGTTATGCAGAGTCACTGAAAACTGTGTAACTGCAGTATACCAAACTACATGTAGTCTTGGGCAGCAGTCCTTGCAGCTTTTAGGAGTCTTCTTAAACATCTTCTTTGTAAACTGCTACTCTGTTGTCCTCCTCCCTTCCCCGTGCCTGCAAATGAATGATTTGGCTCAGGCTGGCCAGTCCCTCGGCACACTCGGGCTGCTAGGGTGCCTCTCTGTTGGGGAGGTGGGGAGCAGCCCGAAGCATAGCATGGGCTGTGTTCTGGGCTTGCTGGTGGGACCCTTCTGTTCACCCCCTGGCTTTCTACTGGATGTCTGCAGAATGCGATTTCCTTCTGGATTTCCATCCTTCTGGGGCTCTGTGGGAGGGGCTGCTGGTGCTCTTAGTCCTGGCTCGCCTGCTCTGTAAAGAACAGAGGAAGAGGGGTGCTTTGCTTTGCCTTGACTGTGAGCTGCACTCTGATACCAGGTGTGTTGGGGGGGGACGGGGGGCAGGAGAGTGGGACATGGTAGCAAAGATCTCTCTCATGTTACACGCTAAAATATGCAGTACAGAAATAAGAGAAAAACATTGTGCTTTAGAGTTAGGGTATAACACTTAACAGATTGGATGCCATCTTTTTTGCCCTCTTCTTTTTTGCCAAGTTTTCAGGTTAAGTAGAAATCCTTATTTTGAATTGCTGGTTCCTTTCAGTTATTGTGGTACTGGCCTACAAGCACAGTTTTTCATAATGTCCTTGACAGGGAGTGAGAGGGAGTTGTGCAAGCCTGGATTTCTACTTCAAAAAGCAAATTGAAAAGAAGTTTGTTTATGTAAAATTACAATGTAGTTCTCTTAAGTTATGTCTATGCACTTCAAAGGAGTAAAATAAAACAGAGAAGAATTGACATTATCCTTTGCAGAATATACCCTGCGTAAGGAGAAGCATTAACTGAGAAATCAGAGAGCTGTGGCCGTTCTGCAGTTGTCAGTAACAAAAGACTTTTCACTGAGTTGAATACTAAGATCCCTGTTCGGGCAGAGCTCAGGTTTCCCAGCTCTGTGGAAGGTCTGAATACAGAGTATAAAATTTATTATTTCCATGTGTCTTTGCACATTAGATGGAAAACTTAATAGTGGTTATGCTGCTTAAGCAGGCAGCAGCCCTCTTTTTTGGGGGGGTGGTTTTTTTTTTCTTTTTCTTAAACTCTTAAAAATAGTAACCCACAAAAATCCAAGGCTCTCGCCTCTAAATTGCAGCATCGCTTTAATGATGGTACTGCAGCATCTCACCAGTATTGGTTTAAGTTACAAGAGGACAAATTAAATAAAGTATGCATAGTAAAAGATGTGTCTTTAACACATTTCTCTTTTTTTCTCTCTAAGCTTTTATTTGAGTCATACATCCATTTATAAGATGCCTGTAATTGAATATTTATAAGAATTTTAAGCTCTCCTCCATATCCAGAACAGGAGATGCCTTCTGCTGGGATAATGACCAACCAGCCAGTTCTGGTGTGCATTGCTACTCCTGATACACATTGATTCTTCGATGATTACTCATATATTGGGATTCCTTGTCTCGCATAAACTTGATTTTGAGAGACAAAGCACAAGACAGAACTGGAGGGCATGATGGAATTGATGCACAGAGCAAAAACCTCTGTGTCTTGCATGGGAAAGGCTTAGAATGACCTGGCTTAGAGTGTGAGGAAAGGTCAGTGGGCTTTGAGGAGTTTGCTGCTGACTGCCACTATTTTTGTCATTTTTCTAAAAGCTAAGATTGCATAAACGACTCCAGAAATGATTTACAGCAGAGACCAAAAAGGTCTTCCAGTTGTCCTGTTTAAGTTGCAGATTTCTGATAGTAACACCCACACGAGAAAACATTATTGATTCTTTTTTGGAACACAAGGTCAGATTATTTCTTAGTATGACTTCTCTAATGGTGTGTTACCTGATGCTCCGTCTGGGCAGAACTGGCTGGTCTGACATTTGGGCATTTATGTCAGAGCCAAAACTTGCATGACATGAAGACTAATTATGGCAGTAGAGTTCAGTAGACTTTCTAATAGCAGTTTTCTTTTTTTGTTCCCTGGGAAATAGATGTGCTCATCCATTTGAGTGAGCTTTTAGGTTCTTGCACCTTCTCAATTTTTTTTCTATAGTTGTTGACATGAATTAAGAAAATAAAGTGCTGAAAGGCTTTAATGAGTTTCTCACCAGCACCATATGAAAGCTCTTACAAGGCGTAGTTTTGCAGTTGTGTTTTTCCAGCAGGTTGATATTTCTGAAGGGTAGGCAGAGCATTCTTTCAGTGGCGTTTGGCACTAACTACTTCAATTTAAATGGTCACTTTGTTCTTTCTGGATAGTGGCTATTAATGGCTTAAAGCAATGTCAGCGCACAAATAGATAATGATTTATTGAATTTTTAGTGGACATAGCTGCAAATAGAAGAGGCATAGTGGCTACTTCTGTTTAGTTCTTGTTACACATATCGGTGATGCCTGTACGACATTGCGTCATTCTTGCTTACTGCCAGGAAAGTGGCATTTCAGATACCATTCCTTAAGAGCAGGAGCGATAAACAAAGTAATGATCATTGTCTCCTCTAATGTCTTAGCTTATGTTGTTCTAAATGTAGGGTGTGATTAATATTGTGTTCTACAAAGGGTAAAAGCATAGACCCATATGTTTTAAAGGCTAAAAGGAGTTAGGCTGCCTTCTTTTTTTAAAAAAAAAAAAAAAAGAAAAAAAAAAAGGTGAGAGCAAGCAAGAGAGGCAGATATCACTTAAATGCTGACGACTATGAGGAACTTGAGCCTACTTAAAATTGTTGTGTCAAAGTGTCTAATGAGGCCCTCCAAACATGTTTACTCTACTTACTCTGGGTATGCAGAGATGTATTTCTGATCTTGAGCTCAACGTATTAACTGTTTCAGGTACTCATCAAATAAGCACAGCACAGCCATCTGCCATGGATATAAAAGAAATGTAGTTATTTCTGAAATACTGCTACTCATGGAGGAAATACTCTGATAAATCATGCTTTACATTAGAGACTTGTCCAATTACTGATCTAACATACACTCAGATACGTATATTCTCAGATATAACCTTGATTTAGGCCCAGGCCCAAACTCTGTGGAAATAAAATTTAAGAGTTTCCTTTTAACTTAGGAGCTGACATGGAGTCATGCACGTGCCGCTTAACTTCATTTTTAACTCTCATGAAACTGCCCGGTCTCAGGCAGCCATTGGAATCTTACAAACAGCCCAATAGTACCTTCATTTGTTAGGGTTTTAATCATACACTTTCAATTCTGTGGCCTTTAGAAATCTTACTTTTAATGGAAATGGCAACAGCTTCATTCAAGGACCGTGGCAGATGAGAAACCATCCGGCCCTTTGTGTAAGGGAAGCCTTGTGTCCTGGAGTGTACCCTGCATGCCCTTGCTGGCTGCTTACCCCGACTGTGCCTGTTTCCCATAAAAAGCAATGGAGCGCTGCTGATTGAATGGAGCAGTTTGCAAGGTCCTGGCATAGTTGTTAATGACTCGAGAGCTTAGGCCTAGAAGAGAACTGAAGGCTTGGTTTGAAGGGCTACAGTTATATCTTGGTATTCCTTTACAAAAAGCACAGGGCTGTGCGAGAGAAGGATTTTCATTTGTTGTAGCTATCTAATGAAAAGGTAAGAACGTCTCGCATGCCTCCCTACACCAGCTGACTTAAATGTAGGTCGCTGGAGTAGGTTAGGGTAAGGCTTATTTTGTTTTTTCTGAATATTCAAGTTTTGAAGTGACATCAATTTCACAGCAATTTTTAGTAAGAATAATGACATAAGGCGACCATATCTCCGGTTAGCATAAATTGTCGTCTCACTGTTGACTTTTATTCAGCTGCAGCACTACATACTAACAGAAGATCTGACCCATAGACTGCTTTGTATAGATAAATAAAAATCCTTTTTAGAAGATGCAACTTGCCATAAACAAAAGCAGCAGTGGGAACAGACTGCCGGAAAACTCCCTTTAATCCTACAAGCTTCTGGTAACAGCGTTTTATGGCGATTGAGGTTATTAATGCTAAGATCATCTAACCTTACTGCAAATTGATACAACTTTAGTAGCTGACATTTCTATTCCTATAAGTAAAACCTAAGCAAGTCCTAGGTTGTGATTCTCTTTTCCAGCGTTAAGAAAAGCTTTTTTTTAATTCCATTGTATCTTTTCTTTATACAAAACTATTGTGTGTTTTATTGAAGATTTTAAATCTTAAAACCTTGTAGAGTGTTGCGTATTGACATGAGGGAGAAGACTGTGGGATAATCTTTAGTGTCTAAGTAAGCACACAAAGAATTGGTTTCTTCAACAGAGCCCCAAGAGTATGAGGCTGTAACTGTAGAGAGATGCAGGTGTAACCAACTCAAACCAAGCTGTTGGTGGTTTGGGAATGGGAATGTGCTCTGCAGTCCTACCAAAGATGATTACTGAATGATTGTGTTTGGGGTGGGTTTTTTTCTTCCCTCTAAATGAAAAAATGTTTCTTATCCCTGGTACAAAAGACAAAAACAAACGGAGAAACTGACCCTACAGAGGAGATGGCAAAACTAGAAACTCGCAAAACGCTCTTCTAAGGCAAGCAAGGGTTTCCTCTGATTATTTTTTTTTCTAGTAAAGTACTTCTAAGAATTGCCAATGATTAATGGTAGGTAAAAAATAAATTAAAGGAGAATAATTCTAAAGGTGACAGCATCTCTCATATAAAACAAAAAAAGAAAAGAAAAAATCCATCCAAACTGTTCAGCATTTTTTTTTTATCTATTTCTTTTCTATCTGTTTTACAGTTGGCACATTTCCTCGTTCATATCTGTGAGTTACATATCATACATAAGGGATTATTTCTGCTAGAGGCCATAACTACTTAAAGCATTTTAAGAGTATTTAACGTTGTGTGTTTGATGCAAATATCTAATTGATTCTGTTGCATGACTGATTTTTTTTTTCTTTAAATTTGTTGTGTCTGTGTGTTGTGACGCTGATGTTTGCATGGTCCGTGACCCCCCCCTTCCTTTCTATATTAACAAAGGCATATCGATATTAAAAAAACTGCTTGGAGTAGCTTGAATTCTCTTAATTTCCCACAGACCCGTAGCATGTGGACATAGTGTGTGAAGTTTTTGACCGTGCTGAGAATTGTAGAAATGTCCCGAGGCGCTCCTGAACTGTTTTCAGTCACATGTATTTTGAACTCTCAGGTTTGTTATACTACGCTGGCCATGGCTACGAAAACTATGGAAACAGTTTCATGGTTCCCATTGATGCTCCAAATCCCTACCGGTCTGCAAACTGTCTGTGCGTACAGAACATCCTCAAACTAATGCAGGAAAAAGAGACGGGACTTAATGTATTCCTACTGGATATGTGTCGGAAAAGGTATAATCCTGTAGTTCATGAATAGTGAGAACGGACATTAGATGTCTGAGGGATGTTTTTGCTTCACGTTCGAGGGGGAGGGTATAATGACTGTAGTTTTGGGAACCAGCTGTGAAGCTCAGTTTAGTCCCTGCAGCAACGGATTAAAACTGAGCCTGTTTTAAAAACAAACAAACAAAACTGAACAGGCACTTTGGGAGAACAGCAAGGGATCTTGAGAGAAAGCTGGACTTCACGCTGAGCAGAGATCTTCAGTCTAGGCTGAGAATTCACTGTACTTGGAAGTTCATGGCTCTGAGAATTCACAGCCTGCACCTGAGTGCCTTTAAAGTCAATAGGATTAATTCTTAGACTTATTTTGCCTTTGGCCTTGGGTGGAAACGTGAAGCTGGTGATTAGACTTTCTGTTTCCATGGGCAGATGCTTGCCTCTTGATTTGAATGACGTTTATTTTGTGTGGTTTTGTTGTTATTTAAAAGTTACAAAGTGTCAGTCTTACTAGATGAAAGTGAAATGCAGCATCTTGAAGAAGACGAGTGACCCTTCCCCTTGCATCATTAACCATCTTCCTTGTAACAAGGGAGGAAGGAGAATCCTTATCAAAGGCATGCAAATTCGACAGAAGGGCTCAAGTGAAGTGCTTATTTTAGAACTCTTCAGAGGCCTGGATTTTGTGGACTGCTTTTATGCTGGGGATGTTGTCTCTTTCTTCAGAGCAGAAAAAAATCGACCGGTTTATCGGGCTTTTCTAAGCAAAGTACTACATTTTCTTTCCATGTTAAGGGACTACTATGCCCAATTGAACTTGCACTTGAAATCAGCTCTTCAGTCAGCACTTCTGAAAATTGGTCTCTAAGGAATATTTCATAATAAAAAATTGCTAGTAATTTAGTATTTGCAGAGCCTCTGAACTTTACTGCTAATGAAATGCCAATGACACAATTCAGCTTCACAATCTGCTGTCCAAATAGAAAATACTGCGATATGAGCCTCATGTTAACTATGCAGACACCATGTTTGGGAAAAAAAAAAAAGAAAAATAAAAAATTCGTCTAGTTTTTGTTATAACCTAAAATGGTTAGTTATCAGAAATAATTTTTTTAAGCGATTGTAGCCAAACTCTATGTTGGTGGCTATAGCATGCCCTCGTCTGGGTAATGCGTGATATCTGCCTGTGTCTTTGCCTTGTCTTCGTGAAGAGTGTTGGTGATGCTGATTTTTGTCTGCTAGCAGTCAGGATTCATTCCAGAATTGTAGGAGAGAACGAAATGACTGTTTCTGAACTATGCTGTTTTGGTATTTTGAACCACTGTAGAGTTTGTTACCATTATTAGTTCTCAAATTATTATTTTACTTTTTTGTGTTTCCCTTTATTGCAGAAATGAATATGATGACACAATTCTTATCTTAGATGCTCTGAAGGTTACAGCCAACATTGTTTTTGGATATGCAACGTAAGGAAGTTTTCCTCCTGCTATGCCATAGACGTTTTGAGCCAGAAGTGACCGCTGAGATTGCATAGCTCATCTCTTACCAAAAAATACTAGCTGTGGTGTTAAAGGACCGGTAATTTATATCCGTATCTGTGTCCTCACACTACATTTTCTACTTCATTCTTTGAATCTTTCCACAGCCTAATTGACTGTGGAAACACATATGTAATGTTTCCCAGTATTTAATGTTCCCGTTTAGATACAGGATAACGCCAGTGAGAGAACTGCATTCAGCAAACCAGAAACTTGCTGGGCAGCATTCCTGCTCTCTTTCTAATGGTTACTTGTAGGAGTGCTCTTATTTATTAGAGGTGAAAAAAGAGGCTGAGAAGTAAGCAGCAAATTTTACCCTCAGACTCATCATGTTCTGTTTCTTTGTGCTGATGGGAAGGGGGAGTCAGGTCCTGTGTGTTCCTAATGGTACTTACTGCACTGTGAGCTTGTACAGAAGGTCAAGTTCTGTGGAGCAGTTGCTGAACTGTAACTCGCACGCAGCACCCTCTTCGGCCATGTGTCTCCTCTGTTAATGCAAGTTAAATTTCTAGAAAAAATGTGTTAGAAATATAAATGAATTCCTTTTTTCCTCAAATAGATATTAATCATGGAAGTGTTTCAGTGTTTTTTTTTCCTCTTGTCTGATATTGGTGATCTCATAGGTGCCAAGGAGCAGAAGCTTTTGAAATTCAGCAGTCAGGGTTGGCCAATGGAATCTTCATGAAGTTCTTGAAGGACCGTTTGCTAGAAGACAAGAAGATTACTGTACTGCTTGATGAGGTTGCAGAAGGTGAATGTCAGCTTAGTGCATTAACAGTCTTCTCAGCCTGCACTACTAAAAACTTCCTTGCTTAAATGTCTGTCTTCTCACGGTGAATGTGTTACACTACTTCAAGCTCTTTCTTGTTGCATTTTGTTAAAATAGCAGCTTTTATCAAGAAGCAGGTTAGCACATTAACAAAGATCATGATATTATAAGGGGATTTGAGCTTCTTTAATAGTGACCAATTTTATACTCTCCTTTTTAGTGAACCTTACTTTTTTCCGAGTGTCTTTCTGCATGGAGCTTTGAATTGTCCATCCACAGAAACTACTCTTCTGTCCTGTGTCAGCTGCTAGTGGTAGTCCAGTTATTGCCACGTTCATTTAAGCAATTAACGGAGTCCTACCTACCTCAAACAGCGCTACAGTGATGATAACTACTTGCTCTCTATCAAAGGGTCTAAGTGCATTATAAAGGGCAATCCACTGTTTTAATATGCCTGGTTCAGTAATTGTCTTTTATAATTGATGGGAGAAGTGCTAAAGTGGAAACTGTTGAGGGAAAATGTATTACTTCTGTGCAAACATTTGCTCAAAACATGAAGAACAGATAGGGCCATTAACAAAGAGCTGTCTGGATCAGGTTCTGTTATTTGTAGGTAATGTACACAGTCAGCCAAGTTCTGCTGTGGTTTCCCGTGTACTTGGTGCAGCTGCAGGTCTCAGAATTTTGCCCAGTCTGTCTTTTGACAGGGATCCAAAAAGCAGAAAAAAATCCAAGAGGATCCTAAATGCACAGTGAAGTTCTGCTGTCAACAGGTCACTGTTGAAAATGAAATGCAAAGATTTCAGCAGTATTGGTTTTGAGGGAACTATGTGCATCTTCTTTTTAGATATGGGCAAGTGTCACCTTACCAAAGGCAAGCAAGCTTTGGAAATCCGCAGCAGTTTGTCGGAGAAAAGGGCATTAACTGATCCCATTCAACAAACCGTATCTTCTGCAGAGTCCCTGGCACGGAACCTACAGTGGGCCAAAGCTCATGGTATAGTCCAATCTACTTTTAGATGATCTTACTGGCATGATGGGAAAAATAAGAGGATGTCCTTCCTTAATAATCTCTATTCTGTGGGTTGTGATATTGAATGAAAATGGAATAAATTCAAGTTCATATCTGAATTTCCATTAATATGTTCAGATCTGGAAATTTTTGTGTCGGGGTCTACCTCTACATGAGATTATAATGAACCAGGTGGCATGCAGAATTCACCCTGAGTAAGCGTGTTTCGGACCATTCGGACACTGTAAGGGAGACTTATATGATGTCCCCTTCCTGGGATAATCTCCCAGTAATCTGTTTGTGTCTAACGGTGAAACTGTCAAGACGTCAATAGTCTCATTCTGAAGTCCTCACCTAAGATAGCCAGGTGAGCTGTATGGTAGAGGTGCATGATGAAAAGGAGTTTTCAATGTGTACAACTAAGAAAATAAGGGTGAGATCCATTCCAGGCTTTCTAGACTTCTTTTAAGAAGGGCAGCGGGGTTTAAGACCTTTTTATCTTTTTCACCTAAATATGTTGGAGTACATTTTAAAATTTCTTTGAGGGATTGGGCAGAGGGTCAGGAGTGGCATTTTTATGACAACCGGTCATGTGGGCAGACTCTTTCACAGCTGTAGATTTTCATTTGTGGAATCGAGCCCTTAATTCTTGTTTGTTAAATGATTGAAATGCAAAACAAACATTATAAAGACATAATGATATCTTATGGTTTATTTGCTTTAAGCCATTCATAGAAGAGAATGTGTTTGGAATTTGGGAAGAGAATAACCTTTATATTTGTATAAAGGTATGTCTGTGATAATGTTAAATAATCCACTTCCAGTGGGAGTAGAAAAATCAGTACAAAGCATACCAACACAGAATGATGTGGCTTGAGAAAGATCCAAAATGAGAAGAATGATGCTGTGGGCTGGGCTTCGTGGATGTGTGCGTAGGCTGTGAAAGGGAAAAAATGAACCTGAAACAACTTCTGTCAAATTCAAAGGTTCTTACAGTGCTGTATCTGTGTCTCCTATATACTGGATGTATACCATATTAACCTTACTGGTTTGATTACAGATAGGTAAACAAGTTCATGGGTCAGTAAGCTATATCCTCCTTACAGTGAACGTTGCCTTGCCAGTTGCACGGAGACTGGAAAGAAACCTGCGAAGCAGAAGCCGAGTCCGTTCTCTGTGATACTGGCAAACGGCGCTGCTGCCTGGTTAGCTTCTAATCCAGCTTGCTTTGGTGTAAACGTGTAACTGATGGGTAGAGGGAGGGCAGGAGGGAGAGGTCTATACCTATTAAAACTTTTGAATTTAAAACCAAACTAAAAAAAAAAATAAATAGAAAGTACACATGCTAAGTTTTATGTCGAATGTAATGATATGTTATTTATTTGCAGAGCTTCCAGAAAGTATGTATCTTGAATTCAAATGCGGTGTTCAGATTCAGTTGGGGTTTGCAGCTGAGTTTTCCAATGTCATGATAATCTACACGCGAATAGTAAAGAAGCCGCCTGAAATCGTAGTTTGCAGAGCCTACGTTACAGACTTCGCACTCGTAAGTGCTTGCTGTTGGTGTCTCGGTGATCTCCCTCCACTCAAGTTGAAAACTGTCTGTCTGGTCCATGTCAAACGGCTTATTTTGTAATAAAATGAATCTAAGCTGTTGAAATTGGGTGCTTTTATTTATGCATATTTTCAACATATTTAAAAATACATCAAAATTAATCCGGAGTCATCTTTTTCCAAGTCTCCTTTGTTTTTCATTGTCTAATTATCAAGTATTTGTTACATTTAATTAAAGAAGTTAAGTATCAGTAGCTCCTGTGTGAGCTGAGGACACACCTACCTTGCAGGACAAGGCTTCCTAGGCTTTAGTTTTACACTTCTTTGCACCTGGGTGATCCTGTCCAGTTCCAGTGGTGTTACTCAGCTGATCACCATAAAGTAAAGGATACGAGTAAAACAGAAAGCTCCTTGGGGCAAAAAACCTTCTTTTCTGATGTCTGTGAAAGAGGAAATGGGGCAGAAAACCTTTTTAGGTAGAACAAACAGGACGCCTCTGATGCATTAGGAATAAAATATTTGACTTAGCATGCATAATAAATACATGTACTTTTAGTCTGCAGAATTAGCGTTGTAGTACTGTACTTCATAGAAGTTAGGTAAAAAAGAGCAACCCTGAGGCCAGCTCAGCAAGTTTGACAGGAGCCATCACCAAAAGAGGGTAACCTGCTCAGATACAACCCCTTCTGCCTGTGACTAACAGTGATTGCAGCAGCTTTCGCAAGTAATCCAAGGCTGGTGCTTGCTTTCTTTTTAAGAAGAAAATGCTGACTTTATAAAAATAAATACGCTAACTATTTTATGATCTGCAAATTCTATATCCTCAGTTAAGTTTTCTTTTTTTTTTCTTGCAACAGGACCTGGATGTGGATCCTAAAGAGGCCAATAAAGGAACTCCTGAGGAAACGGGAAGCTATTTAGTGTCAAAGGACCTTCCCAAACACTGCCTCTACACCAGGCTAAGTTCACTGCAAAAGCTAAGGGTTAATACATATTATTCTCACTAGTTTGTTCAGATAATTGAGATTAATTGTGTTGCTTTGCAGTTCTGTTGAGGTAGCTGTATATTGTCTGCATAATAAGTCACATGTTCTTTGGAGGGAAAGAATGGCTGATAGCACAATTTAGTGACTTTAGTTTCTTATCAGATAAATAAAAGCCAGGGAATCAAGGCGTATGCAATCTTGATACCGTTGTGCAAGGCACTCTGTATTTTCTAGGCCTGTACTGAACTTTGCCAAGATGATTATTTTTGTAAAGATGAGCTGTTGCACGCTGTGGGGATGCTCCTATGCCCTGTAGTACAAGAGGAATGTGGCCTGGTGCAGATGTGCATCTTACAAAGTCCGTGTAGGAGATGAAAATGTTACGTATCGTCTCCTTCCGTTCCAACCCGTGCTGTTGCGCACGGAGTTTTTGAAAGGTTCTCGCTTCAACATCCTGTGGCACTGTTAAGTTTCTATCTGTACCTTTGTGTCATGAACGTCTGTGCTGGACATCACTGGATGCCTCTTCCTCCGTGCTTTTGGCAGCTGGTGTAATATAAGTACTTCTAGAAATAAAGACTGTCAGGTGAGCCAGCATTAACCAAAAGAGGTCCTCAGTAAACAAGGCTTGCCTAATATGTGTCTTTAGTTCCTCAAAAGGTCAGTCTCCTCCTCTAGTAGACTATGCCTCTTTAAGTGTTTCCTGTATTGTTTATTTGGGAAGGAAGTGTAACTTTTTTTTTTTTTCTTTTTCTCCCCATCCCCCCCGCCCCTTTGCAGGAACACTTGATCTTCACTGTGTGCTTGCACTATGAGTATCCAGGAATAGAAGATACAATGGATGAAAGAAAAGAAGTTAATGTTGGGAAGCCCCTTATTGCTAAATTAGGCCTTCATCATGGATTCAAAACTAACAACTGTCTCCAGACCTGTTGCGTGGCTAGTAATCCTTTTCATAACCAGATAGAATCTAGTCCAGTGGCAACTAAGTACTACATCCCTGGTCATTGCCAACCAAATTCCTGTCCAGGCGTTTACCATCCAAACTGTATCTGCTTACACAGCATCAGGCAGCCAGGGGCGTGTTCCTGCAATGGGACTTCAACGATACTGGCTCCAAGACATGAGGCACGGAATTACTCACCCCCTGCGGAAAAGAGTAATGTACCAGTAGAGACCACTGATGACACTGTTGAACTGGAATTCCTTCTCTCTGACAACCTCAGGTTCTCTAAACAGCAGTAGCTGTGACGTGTTCGGGGCAGACCATAGCATCATCCTTGAGTAGGGGACCTTCCACACTGCTTAGCGCTCTCCTGGAGTTTGGGGGTTTCAGGACAAAGGGATTGGAGATGCTAGAGGTGGTACTGGAAATGAGGTTGTGATGAAAATTTTTAGGAATGAAAAAAGCATGATTTTTGTTTTTTTTCTCCTACCATTTGATGTTTGATCCAGGGAAAAGCCTGAACTCCTCAGAGTTTCCTATTCCATTCTCTGGCAGTCAAGCAGCTAAGGAACAGAGGCTATCGTGCTTTTCTGGGAGGAAGCTGCCTATCCCTGTTAGGGGATGAATGGATAAAAGCCTGGCTGTGGTGACAAAGTTTCTCTTGAGATAGTAAAGCCTTGGATCTTCCCAGCTGCTTCTCCAGTACCAGCTGGAGTTGTAAGATTTACTGTAATCGTGTGTTTCATAATCTTCTGTTTTCAGAGAGGAATTGCTCATCCTGTACAAAACCAAGATAAACATGTATAGCTGTCAGAGGGAAAAAAGTTGACAGAAATAAGGAGGAAAATTAAATTCCATGTCCTCTATGATTTAACGTGATTTTAAAAAATCCACTAGCCCCAAAATGATAAATACACCTATCTCTCTTCCGTCTTTCTTTTAGTTTTGGTTGCTCAAAACCCAGGGATTTCTTTTTGCATCCTGCATTAAAATAAGGTTTTATGTGTTCATATACATTGTAACAGCTTCCTATTGCATGTATGAGATGATGCATATGTAAATGAACTGAGCAAAGAGGGAGCTTTTACAGAGGTGAAGGTAGTTTAATATTCCAGCATTAGGAATATGCCTCCTTCAAGCCTCAGTTTCTTTCCTTCCTCATGTACGTATTAGGATCAGTCGCTGACATTCCAGCCCCTTGGATGTAGCCAATCCTCAGCTTTGCCAGCGTTCTCCTCTCTCACGGTCAGGTGGCCGATGTCTGGCAGCGACTGACACGTGGATGAAGAGCTGTGCCAGGAGAACAAAGCCTGAGCTGAGCTAGCAAACCAACATCATCACTCGCTGCTTTCTTTTAAGAGAACTAGATTACAAATCGCCAGAGGGAGCAGAGTCGCAGATCCACGCTGGTGGATTGTTCTCATTAGGATAATCTTTCTCTTACGTTTATTTCACTTCAGACTTTTACTGATCTGATTTCTGGAGGGGTGGTCTTTTCATGGTCTGCAAGAACACTAAATAGAAATGTGACGAAAAAGTGCCTGTTCATAGCAAGCCAAGTGTTGAATGGACAGTCACACATAAGACATGCTGAAGGCTAAAAGCGAATGGGCAAGAGGAGAGAAAACGTCGGGGTTCTTCGGGCTGGAGTACTGCGATGGTGTTCCTGGCCACCAGCTGCTGCTTTTCTGTGGTGATTTTAAAAAACAAACAAAAAAAGCCTACTCGGTTGTTTTCCAGGCCAAATGAATTTCTATTCATTCAAATAAAAATGCTAACAGTCTACCCTAAAGCTGTGAAAATCCAAGGTAAAGATTCCAGCACACCCAAACTTACAGAAGATGGAGCAACTTTAGATGCAGCCCCTTGCTTTGCACCGCCGCCTGCCGCTTGGTGTGCAGCCCCACGCGCGTGCCTTTGCTCCGCGCTCAGGTGGAGCTCATCCACAGGCCAGGCGCCAGGAGGACGCTGCTCTGGTAGGTCCTCTAGCCTCTGAACCCCAGAACCTCTCGTGGAGGTGGAGGCCTAGGCGCCTTTGGAACGCAGGTGATCTTCCACTGGAAGGGAAATTGTCTCCTTCCATATGGTGCTTTATTGCTTCCTTGGCCAAGGGGAACAGAGAGAGCTCGCTCGGGCTGGCTGCCAAACCTTTCAGATGTTGCAAAGCTTCTTGATCTGGGTTTGGGAAAGGGCGGTTTCGCTCACCAAACTCTTTTGTATGTTCAGGTTGAATAATCTGGTCAAAAAAGACACATCCTTTTTTTTTTTTTTTTTTTTTTTTTTTTTTTTTTTTTTTATGTTTGGGTTTGTTTCGAAACAGTGAAGAACCTGTGTGTATCTGGGGACGAGTGTGAGAACACTGATGGTTTTTTAGGTCTTAAAAAATCTTGATGCTTTGAAAGCATGAAAATAGTGGGGGGTGAGGTAATTAAAATCCACGGGAATTTTCAGATGCAGGCAGTAGCCTTTCCTGCCCAGGTAATATTGATAAGCAGTGTTGCTTTGATTTAGATCCCCATCATGAAATGATTTTTTTTTACTTCAGAAAAATTACCGTTGCGCTTTTCATTAAGTAGGTAGCAAAACATAAACCATTTGGATCTCATTGGTGTGGTGGACAACCCAGTCTAAATCTTGAGCCGAGACCCACCCCTCTGGTGGCATCTGGTGGCCTTACAGCAGGTTGGCTGGGCGCGGAGGGAGGTGCGGTGCGTGGCCATAGGAGTGCAGGTGGGAGTGCTGATGCATCACTAAGTGCATCTGCTGATGTCCTGTTCGTCTGCGCTGAGAGGCGGGCATCTGCACCTCGATTTTAATGTCGTTGGTTCCAAAGATGACAGCCAGGCTTGAAGTAATCTGTGAATGAGTTCGGGTTCTGAATCTCCTTAGGAGGGTGTTAAAGAGTGAAATACTTATTGGTGAATGAGACGTACCTCTGCATTAATTATCCTGTGTAATTGACTTAAAAATTACAGCTTGAGACATGGTCGAGTACTGTAATATTTAGCTGATACTGTGTCATCGTTCTCTAATTTGTATAAAAGCTTATTCTGTTTCTTACTGTTAATAAACTGGTGCCCCAAAAAGTGATAGCTCTGTTATTACGTAGCTGCTAGGTTCTTCTACTCCCAGTTTAAACCCCCCCAACTGCATTAAAGCAACGCATGTAACGAAATCGCTTCCTTAAGGAAAAAGAAGGGGGAATCTGAATCGTCAGCTTCGGCTCAGGTTAAACGTACCTGCACCCTGGGCCTGGACGGGCTTCCCAGAGCCATGCACTTAGAAGTGGAGGGGGTTATTTTTTTGTTTGGTTTGGGTTTTTATTTATTTTTTTGCAGGTTTATATGACTTCTAGCTTCTGATAATCCCAACTGTACTGCTGGCTGAACCAAAATGATCCTTCTCCATCACGTCAGAGACCCAAACAAGTTTTGGTTATATTTGGACAATTTCCTTGAGGAATGGGGATAGAGAAAGAATCCAATTACTGAACTTTAGAGTCATCCAGAGAAAGGCTGGCGAGTTCACCGCCCGTGTTTGCGTGCCTGTTCGCAGCCGCGCTCCTCATGGCGCGGGACGGGCTCTGGGGGTGGCGGTGCCCACGCGGGAGTAGCCGTCGCCGTCTCGCTGGCGGGAGCGTTGCGGTGGGAGGGCCGGGCAGCACTCGCTGTGGGTCCTGCCGCCGCAGAGCTCTGCCACAGCCTGACCTCAGGTTTGGCACCTGCTCCGATGCACGCGGTCTGTGTCGGCCTAGCCAGGAACTGAGCGACCTCGGAGGACGCGTAGCTGAGGGGCTGGGCTGTGGCTGTGCTTGAGCGTGGCGGAGAGGACGTCCCGGGGCTGTCGGGATTGGAGAGGGGCCGGTGCAAACCCTCTGATAAAACTACCTGGGGCAGTAGCGTCTCTGGAGGAAAACTTGATCCTTCTGAGCCCTGCTTAAAAGGGAGTGGTGATGCAAAGGCCTTTTCTCACTGCGTCGCCACCTTTAGGAACTGCTTCGACCGTTTAATCCCTCCGTTCAGGGTGAAATACTCTGGTTCTTCAGGGCAAGCTGCACGAGGCAGCCGTTCCCTTCGGCCCATAGCCAGTAAGGCGCTTTAGAAGTTCAGTGTGCATAAATTAAGCCAACATTTAAATCCCTGTGAAATCAGTGGGATTAAAACATATGACTAAGCCCAGGCATTTGGTAGAGCTCCTTTGGCTTGTGATGCCCTTTCGGAACTGAAGCTTTGGGGTTTTTTTCCTGAAGTGCAATTGTTTGGGGAGAATACTTCCCCCTTGCCTGCAGGATCTGCCTGGCTGTTACTTACGCGTTTGTTACCTGGCTTTGGATGTTGAATAGGTTTGGAAGAAAGGGTTTAAGGGGATCCAAATAAGCTTGGGCTTCTCTGGCAAGGGCAGCGTTCGTACGCTCCAGAAACGCCAGCGCACTTCTTGCATTCCCCCTCCCTGCAGTAAGGCGGGGCAATTTAAATGCAAGAAGCTGTGGTGGATGCAGCACCAACCTTCTGAGCTGATCCTATTTCTGGGGAGCGACAGGAGTAGAGGAGCATGAGAGGCTTGTAAAGAGCTCTCCAGAATTAATGGTTTGGGATTCATTTGGTCTTTGGTTTGACGTTTTGAATTTCACACCCTCGGCCTGTGCTGACTCTGCTGGCCGTGCTCGCGGCTGATCTGTAGCAGGGACAGCGCGGCACCAGCTGCCGCCGGCTTTGGGAAAGCGTCCTCTGCGTCGGGGCAGACTGCCAAAGGAGAGCCGCACCGCTGGACGCAGTGAAACGTTGGTGGTGTCCTGTGCGAGCAGCTTTCTCTGCCAGCCCACTTTGTTTTCTGCCTTCTCCACTTTGTACCAGTTCTGTAGGGCAGAAGATTTCTCTCGAGGTGTTTCTTGAGTAGCACTCTGAAATGGTGGTGCTGGGGGTAGGTTTAGTAGGAAGGATTTTACAGTTCTGCCTAAGTCTGTCCTAGCGCGCCGTTAGCCGTTTGTCAGGCTGCGGGACCCTCGGAACAGTTGCACATCCTGAAGGATCAGGTGGCCAGGATGTCATTTTGGAAGTCAAGTTCCAAAGCCAGAAGTATTAACTGCAGCAATTCCCTGACCTGATTTTTGGCACAGCCGAGATGTGAAACCTTCGTGCGGTAGAGATGATCAGCCGGTGTTGCTGGGTTGCACCATCTGACACCAGAGGTCACGGAAACCAGTGAACTTCGTACCTGATGTTGGGATTGTGGGGAGCCAAGAGCCAAGTATGATGGGTGAGGTTTTATCCTCAGCCTAGGTCCCCTAGCGCACTGAGCTAACGGAGGTTCTCAGGGTTTCTTTGCGCAGTACTAGACATCGGTACTTCTCCCAAAATGCAACTGTTGGAGCAGCAGGAGGTGTTTGAGTCGTGCCATGTCCTCTTCCAGTCCAGTTCATACTGGGTTGGAGAAATACCTTCCACAGCAATGGTGTGGGTGAATTTACACCCTGCGTCTGCATAAAGCTCTGCAGGCTGCCCCCTCAGCAACACAACCCTTTATCTTGAGAGTCCTTAAGTCGTCCCTTTGGCTACAGAAGACCGCCTGCACTGTGAAACTCTTCACGAAGAGATGTCGAGGCTGGTTTTCCTGTCTCCGCTTGTTGCTTTTGTCCATGCATCAACTCCTTTTCCTCATTCTGGCAGCTGAGTAATAGCTCTGGCGGCTCTCGCGTGCGTTAACCTTCAGGGCTGTGTTCACCTTGACGTCTTGTCGTGGTTTAACCCCAGCTGGCAGCTAAACTCCACGCTGCCATTTCTTCTCTCCCCCTGTAGCGGGATGGGGGGAGAATCTGAAACAAAAAAAAAGTAAAATTTGTGGGTTGAAGTAAAGGCAGTTTGATAGGACAGAACAGGGAGGGAAAATAATAATAATGGTAAAAGAATGTACAGAATAAAGTGATGCACGATGCAATTGCTCACCCCTGCCAAGTGATGCCCAGCCATGTCCAGCAGTCGCTCTCCCCGGCCGCCTCTCCTGAGCTTGACGTTGTATGGTCTGGAACAGCCCTTTGGGTAGTGACCAGTTTGGGCCAGTCCTGGCCGTGCCCCCTCCCAGCTGCCTGCTGGCAGGGCATGAGGAGCTGGGAAGTCCTTGCTTGGTGTAGGCCCTGCTCAGCAACAACTAAACATCAGGGTGTTACCAACACCATTCTCATACCAGATCCAAAACACAGCACCGTGCCAGCTACGAGGGAAAGGAAAATAATGAACTCTCTCCTGGCTGAAAGCAGGACGCACGTTCCTGACTAGGGAAGCGCAAGGCCTTTCAGTATTACTCCTTCCCTGCACGGAATTTTCATTCAGAGCAAGATCTGCTTGCTTTTTGGAGTGTGGCATTCTGAGATCCAGGGTGTTTGCGATGAATTGGAGGCAGGTTTAGGGTATCAGGTGTGGGAGGAGGGGCTGGGAATTTGGGGTGGTTTGGTTTTTAAGTTTGATCATCCTTTCAGTACAGTCATTGCAACAGTATAGGAACGGAGTGAGAACACCTCCCTGTTACGGAAATGAGGCAGTTATTTAATTCCTGAAGTACCACAGCTGCAGTTTAGTCATGCCAGGCTTATTTTAAGAGCTAAGAAGAAGAAACGCTGTCTCCCATCCTTTTTTGTCGCCCCGCACAGCGAGCACGAGGCCGGGATCCGCGTGGACGTGTGCCACCACCGGCCCCCGCACCCCCCTGGGTCGTGACTGCAGCTTCCCTGTCCCTTCTTCAGACAGAATCGTTCCAGCCGTTGGCCAGCACCGTGCCTTCACTTTTCGAAGTCAATTGGCCAGGGCTGTGGCCACCCGAGGAGTTGGCTGGACCGGCCACCACCCGAGCAGTTGGCTGGACCGGCCACCAGGTGTCAACGTTCTTCTGCAGAGACGTGCCCACGGCCTCGCCATTCCCTGGGCATCTCCTCTCCAGCGAACTGCCGTCTTCTCCTGGCCGGGATCT
Source organism: Butorides virescens (assembly GCA_017310255.1). Classification (NCBI taxonomy): domain Eukaryota; kingdom Metazoa; phylum Chordata; class Aves; order Pelecaniformes; family Ardeidae; genus Butorides; species Butorides virescens. The sequence continues at coordinate 6,739 of JADKXX010007080.1, read as the reverse complement.
GGGTAACCGTGTGAATGTCCAGTACTGGGCTGGTAAGGTGAGGCTCTGTGAGGAGTGCTTTTGAGACCTTCAGTTCCACTAAAACGCTGTGAAAAGGAGGTCTTTCTGTGCAACCAAAACCTCCGAGAGTTTCCCCAGGGTGGCTGCCCCAGGGGTGACGGCGTCCCCTGCCTGCCCCCGGGTCACGGCCGCCACCTCGGGGGGGGTAATGCAGAGGGACGGGATGGCGGCAGCACGGCGAGGTCCGGGGTGGAACGAAGCCGCAGATGCTGAGCCCGCGGCGTGGGCAGGCACGGGCTGAGGGGGCAGCGGGTGCGTGGGCGCGTGATTTGCGGGTTTCTGAGCGGTGGAGGGACAAAGAGGCGCAAGATAGCTCCGGCCTGAAGCGGCGGATTAGCCCCCGGGGACAATGCGTGCAGGTGCGGGGCAGCCGGTGCCCACGGCGTGCGTTTAATCTCCCCGAGCAGCCTGCCAGCAAACGCGGCCTCATCGGGGCGGCGGCAGCTGCAGTCGGGCCCCGGCATTGTCCCCGGTGACAGCGACGGATGCCTCGCCCGGGGATGGCGCGTACCCACCGCGCTGCACGGGAGGAACACGCCGCTGTCGGGGGGAGGTAACCAGGCCAGAGCAGCCGGGGTGGGGGCCTGCTGCCACCCCACCCCTCGTTCCACCTGGGGACCCCCCCAGCGAGATAACTGTCCTCCCTCTGCTGCTTTTATGCGAAACAAACCAAGGAGCCTCAGCGGCCTCACCAGCCGCCCGTGCGCCCCGCAGAGGGGACGGCCCCCAGGGACCGCCAGTCTGCCTCGAAGGCGGCCGATAGAGCCACGGGCACGGCCCCCGCTGGACCCTGAAGCCCCCGGGCTGGGTCCCTGCTGGGGCACGATGCTCCCCCGGTTCCTCCCCTCCCTCGACCCCCCCCGTGCTGCCCGCCTCCTGTCTCAGCGGGAGAGGGGTGTTGTGGTGCTGGGCGCCTCAGGCCAGCAGCGTGGCGTGCCACGGGTGACGCGCTCCGCAAGCAGAAGTGCTTCCCGACCCCCACGCGGCTCAGCCTCGTGCCACGGCGCTTCGGAACCGGGAAGGTAAGCTCGTCGCTCCAGCCTACAGCGAGGCAGGGCCACCCAGCGACCCCTACCACCGGCACCCATGAACTATTGAATTATTTTCAACAGTGAGTGACCACCAACATAGGTAGCGACTGCCTAGCGAGACCAGCAGCTTCGCCCTCCCGTCCCCCGCTGTCGGGAGCTGTCGCGACAAAAGCAGGCACCGCTGACGCTCTCCGGCCCACTCACGTTCTTGACTGATTTCCCGGGCAGCTGCGAGCGCGGGCGCCAGCTCCCAACAGTCAGTACAGCACTTCGAGGAATTCAGATGTCTCTTAGCCATTTGTAAAAATCGTATTTTCTTAAAATGATCTCTAGGGAAAATGATGTGTGTAAGAGCAAAGCTTGTATAAGGGGCTTGGGGGATTATTTTTTTTTATTAATAACTACTTAACATAAATTTGAGCTTGCCAATATTTTAAATGTTCTGGATTTATTCCAGGGTTTTAAATCAATATCTACAGAGTTTACTACTCAAATGCAGACTACGCTTGCCTTTCTCCCCTATCTCGTCAAAACCTTTGATCAAAGTTATTTCCGCTTTTGGTTTGACTTCTCGCAGGGCCTGGGCGTCTGTCACTGCTCCCCCAAGGCTTTTCACACGCCCTGGTGCGCTCCTCTGCCCAGCGGCTTTCCCGACCCTTGAGGTCCAGTTTGCTTCCCTCAACGCCAGCCCCCTCCCGCCGGCCCCCTCCCCGCCACGGCCACGCTGCCCAGGCAGCCTGCACCCCCGGGCTGCCGAGGCGCCCCAAATTCGGACAAGCGGGCTGCCGGGGACGGCTGAGCCGCTGCGTGCCCGGGGGTTGGCAGCAGAGGAAGTTCGCAGCGCAGAAAGTAGCGCCGCCACACAGGCTCGATGGAGTTTGTGTAATCCTGACTCATCTGCCGTGGCCGCTGCGGGGATGGATGGGATGCCCTTCCTCCCGCAGGAGGCACCCAGCACAGCTCCGGAAGCCTGAGGTTGCCTGAAAGACCCCCAGGCTGCGCCGGCTGCAAATCAGCGCCGCCCTTATTTTTATTTTTGCTTCCGTTGCAGGAAGGACATGGTGGCCAGCTCGAAATCAGCAACCACGGGCAGGCTGAGCTGCTGACGGCCTCCTCATCCGCCAGGACCGCGCTTCTGAGGTCAGCGGGAGGAGCGTGGCACAAAGATGGCTCTTGCTGGAAACTGCTGCACCCAGTTGAGTTCCTTCGGCTGCAGAGGTTTCTGAATTGGCTGCCAGCAGCTTTTGCGGAGCTCTTCTGAGGACTTGCTCGGAGTCCAGCTCCAGCTGGTTCGGATTCCCCTGTATCCTTGTGTGCCTCTGTGCTTGTTCCGTTTCACGGCGTAGGCTATGGGCAGGCAGAAGGAGAAGCAGCGCTGCTGCCGGCCCCGAAGGCCTGGCCGACCTCCCCTGCAGGGCCAGCAGGCCTGGCTTACCGGTGGCACCGGGCAGCTGGGGGTGGCGAGGCGTCGCCTCCCGGTGCCCCGTTCCCCAGCCGTTTCGGTGCCGGGCTGCCCGGCTGTCCCTGCGGGCACCAGCAGGCAGAGGGGAGCGTGCCGCCGAGTTCCGCACGGCGGCTGGCACGGCGAGCTGGCTGCGCAGCGCTCAGCAGGGCAGGTCCTGCGACATCCGCCGCAGACCTCCCCAAAGCCAGGGTGCGCCCGTGCCAGCCACCCGCCCGCCGCACCCCATAGCCCAGGCAGCGCCGGCTCCCGCTTCTCGCTTCGGGAGGAGGAGGTATGGGGAGCACGCAGAGGGGGTCAGCCTCTGCTCTGCGGGTCAGCCATGGCTCCGAAATGGCAGCGGTGACCCAGTCCTGTAGGACACGTCGGTGTAGAAAGACGGTCTACACGTAACTGATCATAAGCGCTAGCAGTTTCTTTTTATGAACTTTCCTTTGTTGCCTGGAGGGAGGTAACGAGTAATTTGGTAGGACATACACTAAACCACACGGAGGTCTTCTGCTCTGAGAAAGTTGCATTAGATGCTGGCTTAAAACCTAAGCGTTGCAAGAATCCCTCCTCTCCTTGCCCGGCTTGTGGGATTCCAGCGTGAGAGGAGGTGCCCCGTGGGAACTGCTCCTATAGCTCCTATAGGGAGAGCCCAGCGAGGCCGCCCCGTGGGCTCCGGCAGCGAGCGAGCCGGGGAGCGTTGTACGTGACGTGATGCTTCACGGGTATCAGAGCAAAAAACCATCTCCCTTAGGTTCAGCTCTGGCCGTTTGCTCGCGGCGCTGTGTAAACGCAGGTGAACACCCCGCGTTAAATGGCTGCTGATAGCACCATCTGCGGAAGGCTAATGGCTCATTCATTAGGTGGTGGGAGCCGGCACAGCCACCGGCTCATCAGATACCATACGATGAATAATTCAGAAATAATCCTCATATACTTGAATAAATATGGGGAGAAGGAAGGAAAAAGCCCCGTACACATGGTACATCAAGGGAACAAAACCGACGTTTCTCAATGTCCCAGGCTGATGAGCTTTGTTGTGCTGGATGTTAATCACGCAGGTGGCTGCTGCCTGCAGGGGAAGCTGGCGGAGGCGTCTCTGGCCCCGTGTTTGGAAGGTGTCAGCAAGCGGAGACCGCAGCGCTGACGGGAGGCTCCCTCAGCTGCACGCTTTGCAACACGCGTGGGGTTCTGTTGTGCAACGCGTGGGTGACGCCGGCGGAGGGCTGAGCCCGCGAGGTGATGGCTGGGAAAGCCCCGGGTCTGCCCCTCTGCGGTGCCCTCCCGTGCTGTGGGGCCAAGGGGCCAAAGGCTCGGGTCAGGGGGGTGCTGCCCCCCCGCAGCACTGTACCCTGAGCCTGCGTGCTTTGCAGAGGATGAAAAAGGCATCATTTATTCTGGCATAAAAAAATTAAACGTAAATCGACCATATTTTTTGTCATGTCAATCCACCTGCAAAATTCCCTTTGGCCTCAGCACAAGTTTAACGTGCAAAAGCTGTTGGTAGCGATTTACGCTTGGTACAGTTAAAACTGATTCCTGGGCAGGAAGTGTGGGATGAACACGCCGCGTCTTGGCGTTCTGGATTTCAAGGGCCTTAGGAAGGTAAATAATTAAGAAGTTGTTATTGCACACAAGTTCAGCACTGGCTGCAGCATCAAAGGGACGATGTTTTGCATTGGCAGCGCTCCTTGCTGACCGCTGAGAAGCCCACGCGGGCTGTGCTGGAAGTCTTTCTCCAGGACAAAGAAAAGGGGGGGGTTAAAGGCTCACGGTTCCTGGAGAACGAAGTAGGTGGTGTGCGACCGGATAGCAGAGCCCACGGTTCCATCAGCGCAGGTGACCCAGCCGTCCCGCCTCCGTGCCTTCCGGAGCCGGAGTGGAACACAGCGGTGCCTTCATTTGTCTTGACCGAGGCTCCCCACACAAGGACAGCGGTGTCAGAGGCTTTGCTCCTGGCCACCGCAACACCAAGGGAGAAAACAGAGTCGTCTCTAGAAGCAGCAATTTCTCCCGCCACTGGTGCTAAGGGCTGCGTGGCACCGTGTCCGTGGGGCATGAACGGGACCTCTATTTTGGTCGCTCATCACCCGATACAGAAGAGCAAGTCCTCGTCCCCTCTGGGCTGTCAACTCTGCGCGCTCGTGGCATCGGCTGGCAGCCAGAGCGCGGCGCTGCTGGCGGCACGGGCTCCTCCAGCCCTCTGTCCTCTCCAAGCCGTCCGAGCCGTCCCCGCCACAGAGCGGGGCCACCGTACGGTGCTGCCAGCTGGCTGCCACACGGTGAGGACGAACTTTCAGATGGGAACTTCCAGGGTGAAGATTCAGCAGCGGCGAGGAACCAAAGCTCTCCTAACTGACTGCGTAAGCCACATCCCCGCGCGGCCCCAGGTGCCGAGAGAGGGTAAAGCGAGGGACTCTGGGTCCCAGCTCTGGAAATGCTGGGGTAACCTCAAACGACCCGTCGCCTCCCCAGCAGCTAACCGAAACAGTGTGACCCACAGAGCCACAGCACCCTCGAGCTGACCTAAGGACCAAATCTCCCACCCAAAGTGTAAGGTCAACGTGCCAAAAACCCTACCGAAGCCCTGCAAAGCAGCGGTGATGCTGCAGGGACGCTTGCGTTGCGATCGCCTGTAATTTCGTGTGTTTGACCTAAAAAGCCACCAGAGAAGAGCTGTCAGCCTGGCACCGCTTGTAAATGATACTTAAAATTCTCTTCATTTTATTTTTTGAAAGTCAAATACTTCAGGTGACACTTTTTCTGCCATGGAGACGTCAAGGACACCTGGCTGGAAGGAAAACAAGTAAATCTGCTGGCAACAGCAGGCACAAGGACCTTTACGCCATGTATAAGCTGTGAAATCCATTAACATTTCAGATATTAATACAAAAGTAGTGGTGGCAGCTGCCATCTTCCCCACGCTCTTACGCAGCCAACCACAGAAACGCACCGTAAGAAAACAGGCTGCGGTCCTCACTTTTTTCATCAAACCGGTTTACTAGTTAATTGGGAAGAAATAGGGGGTTATAAATATTACTAATTCTACCAGTCACTTGCAGGATGGGCCCTAGGCTGGTGCGAGCTGAATTGCATGGCCCTTCTTGAACATTAAAACCCGTGCAGAACACAAATCCATTCTTTTTTAAATATAAACCACCAAATCGATTTGTTGTATTCAAATTCCATAAACGTGTCGCCACAGCTGGCAACGGAGCAGTATGCTGGTCTGGTTGATGGGAACAAGTCTGAATTTGTCCCTGGTGCAGTCCCGCCTGCCTGGTGGGCACCCGCGCCCGGGGGCAGCCTCCCCTCCCGGCAGGCAGTGGGCCTTGGGGACTTGGCTGCCTGACCCAGGGGCGCACAGGGGACGGTGATAAACAGCGTTATTTCAACAGGCAGAGCTGGTTATTGTCCACACAGCCTGCAAAAACCCGAGCTTAGAGCACAGACTTGAGACGGGTGTTATGTACTTAAAGCCACTAATACGATCCAATAAAGTGATTCACTTTTAAATCCTAGACTCACGCTGCACACTTGTGAAGTACGCTGTCCCGTGTCAGAAAGGGCGGAAATTTCCTATTGCAATCTAGAAAGATGGCGTTAACGCCAGGCTGCCTCGCAGCCAACAGCAGCCGTGCTGCCAAAGGCAGCTGGTGGCGGGAGGCCGTGCCCAAGCCCGCCGAGCCGGCCCCAGGCAGGGCCGGGTAATTCACGCTCACCTTCCCTTGCGCGGTTCGGCTGCTCCAGGCTCCACGACGCGCGGCGATGGCCGCCCTGGCGGAGGCGGGCGGCGGGGGCCAGCCCGGGCCACAAGGCCGCGCCGCGCCCCTCGGCCGCACCCCGCAGCGGCCGGGCCGCAGGGTGGAGCGGGGAGCCCGCGGGCCCAGCGCTCCCTCGCTTCTCTCCCGCCCTTTGGCGATGCAGAACCGAATCGCTGGCAGCGGGGCCCGGGGGGAGGCGCCCCCCCCGCCGCGGGCTCTGCCCTCACTGCCGCGGGGCTCGGCCCCCGCGCTCGGCCAGGCCCGAAGGGGAAGGGGGACCCTCACGGGCGGGGCAGGGCGGGAAGGGAGGCCCTCACGGGCGGGGAGACAGACCCTCACGGGCGGGGAGACAGACCCTCACGGCCGGGGGAGACAGACCCTCACGGCCGGGAAGGGAGGCCCTCACGGGCTGGGGAGCGCGGGAAGGGAGGCCC
>JADKXX010007079.1:0-59036 GCA_017310255.1 Butorides virescens | reverse complement strand
GGGGAGCGCGGGAAGGGAGGCCCTCACGGGCGGGAAGGGAAGCCCTCACGGCCGGGGGACACAGACCCTCACGGGCGGGAAGGGAGGCCCTCACGGGTGGGGAGACAGACCCTCACGGGTGGGGAGACAGACCCTCACGGGCGGGAAGGGAGGCCCTCACGGCAGGGGAGCGCGGGAAGGGAGGCCCTCGCGGCAGGGGGACACAGACCCTCACGGGCGGGAAGGGAGGCCCTCACGGCAGGGGAGCGCGGGAAGGGAGGCCCTCACGGCAGGGGAGCGCGGCGCAGGACCCCGCGGCTCCGGGCAGGGCCTCCCGCAGACACGGCGGGGCCGCGGCCGCCGTTGTAGCGGGCCCTGCCGGCAGGGCCGCGGTGAAGACCGGGGAGAGGAGATCGGCACCGGCCCGCTGGCGCTGCCCTGCCCGAGCGCCCGCCAGCGCCGGCCGTTCCCTCCCGGGGCGGGATTCCCTGGCCGCCTGGGCTCCGCGGGCGCCGGCGGCAGAGCGGGGAACCCCCCTCCCCCTCGCCCGCCCGCCCCGGGCTGCGGGAGGCCGCGACCTGCCCGGCCCCGGCGCCTGCCCGCGGAGCGCTCGGCGGCGGCGGCAGCGGCGGCCCTCCCCGCCCCCGGCACACGCCAGGGAGCCGTTTCACACGGAATCACACGGGAGCGTCTCCCCCATCTGTGCAAGCCGAGGCACCCCCACCCCCACCTTCTCCTCAGTCCCGGCAGAGCCTCCCTGCCATTATGTTCCACCATCTCCCAGCCAGGCCGCTCCGCGGGCGGCCGAGGCAGTGCGGACCTTAGTCGTGCCCGCCTGAGGCCGCCGGCCGGAGCAGGCGCGGCCGGGCCGCGGGCCCGCAGCAGGTGTGTTTGCGTGGGGGTGCGGAGTTTGCATGCGGGGGGGGTCGCCTTCCTCCCGGCCCGGCGCCCGGCTCCCGCCTCGCCTGCGCGCAGGCCCCGCCGCCCCGCGGGCAGGCTGCGGCGGAGCGGCCTGCCGGGCCTGCTCGGCTCGGCTCGGGCCGCGCCGGGGCCGGGGCGCCGCGGCCACCCGAGCGCCGGGGCCGCCAGCGCCGGCGGATTCGAGCCGGATCGGCGGGGCGTGGGGGGAGAGGGGGATTGCTCGGACGTGGCCGCTCCGCCGCCGCCCCCCTTCCCCCGCTCGGCCGCTCTTCCCGCCGACGGAGGGGCCGCGACCTCCCCTCCCCAGGCGTCGCCCCGCGCCTAGCGGGGGCCGCTCCTCCCGCCCGGGGCTCGGCGCCGGGCCGCGCTCGGCAGGGCCCGCTCGTGTAGGGCCGACCCCGGGCCGGGGAGCGAGCGGGCCTGGCGGCGGGGGGGGGGGGGGGAGGCGGGGAGGGGGCCGCGGTCCGTCAGCGAGGTGCCCGGGGCCGCGGCGGCCCGCAGAGGCGGGAGCAGCCCGCCCGGGCTGAGGGGCTGAGGGAGGGCCGGCTGGAGCCGCCTGTGCGGAGAAGACGGGGCTGAGGCAGCGGAAGAACATGGTCGTTTTCCCCAGAATGGGGTGGGGATGAGGGATGTGGAGAGAGTGCCAGAGCTCGGCTCTCCCCGCAGGGGAAGGGGGGGTGAGGGGTTGTGCCCGAGACCTCTGCTACCAGTTACAGGTGCAGCCTGGAGAGCAGAGGGGCTGGCCGGGGTAGCCCAGCGTGGCAGCCGGCCTGGAGGGCAGCCTTGCTGAAGAGCCATCTCACGGCAGACCCCGGCGAGGATGGGGCTTGGCACGTAGGCGGAGGTAGTTACTGGTTCTGCCAGTGCGAGGGTGAGTAGCCACAACAGCAGCGGGGCGCTACCGTCTGGATGTGGGGTGGCTGCCGGCCGCACAGGAGGAAGGCCCTGGGTGGCAGAGGAAAAAACAAAAAGGGGGGAGCGGGCTAGGAGCAAAGCTGGCAGGGGCCACGGCGGGCGCAGAGCCCGGCTCTGGAGGGACGGTGGCACCGTGGGGAGCCGTGACCTGGGCCAGGAGGTGCCCCAGGGAGAGGTGCGGGGCCGAGCCACGGGCCGTAGCCACGGGTGCGGGGCCGAGCCAGGGGCCGTAGCCATCGGCCATCTTTGCGGGGTGGGAGCCGAGCGGGCTGCGGAGCTGCGCCTTGGCCTCCCCCGCAGCCGTGGGTGTGGGAAGGCGGGGGGGCTGGTCAGGCGTGGGGCTGCAGCTTGCTGCTTTTCAGTGCCTCAAGGATAGCTGAATAGCACAAAAAAAAAAAAAAAATCAGCTCAGCAGCCAACTCGTCGCTGCTAGGAGGGGGCAAAGGAACTATTTTGCAGGCATCTCGCTGCTGCGGAAATGGATTTCTTGAGGGGAGGGAGGCGCGCGTGTGGGTAATCTTTGTAGTCAGGCTGTGCAGAGACGAGAAAATGCCATTCGAGCCGCCCCAGATGGAGCGAGGAGTGGGGAGGGCGGCCGGGAGAAGACCCTGCTGGGCCACCCCACGGCCGTGGGCATGAGGGGGCAGATGTGACGCTGATCAGCAGCCACCCTGGTGCCGTGGGGAGCAGAGAGGGGGGAGCAGCCCTTGGTTAGCAGGCTGTCTCCCAGTGCTGTGGCCGAGCCTGCCTGGTGCTGCAAGAGAGATCCTGTGAGGATTTTTATTGCGGTCTCTTTGTTAGCTACAGACAGGCACGCACACACTCACAGCTTTCAGCCAGGTTGTGGGAGGTAAGTGGGGGAGGAGAGGAAGGGAGCGTGTGGGGCGGCACTGGGGAGCAAGGGGGCTGCGTGGGCCGGGCACGAGGGGAGCAGGGGGACAGGGCTGCACCCGTCCCCGCCACCTCAGAAAAAAGAGCCCCTGCGATTTTCAGGGACTTGTTGGCAACTCAGCGAGGGTTGCCATAGCTTTTTATGTAGGGTGACCAGAACCGGCTGGAACTGGTTTGAGGCAGATCAGCTCCTGAACACAATGCAGTCACTGAGCTACTACAGTGGGATAGCTTCCTCCCTTCATGGCAGCCAAAAGCAGAGGAGCTTGCAGAAAGATACCATCCCAAAACAGTATGTGAATGCACACTTTAGACACACAGCACTGGTATGTGGCTAATATAGTCATAAAGGATTCTGTATATAAATGTACATATTTGCAGTAACTGAGATTACTTTGGCTTTTCGTGCCTTTTTATGCTTAAGGAATGGGCAAGAGCTGAGATTTATGACCCTTATTAAAATATTTTTGCTTTGCAAGGGTGGGACACTGGTTATGCAGTCTATTTTAAAACTAAACTAAATAAAATTGATTGAATGATTTGTAATTGTAGTTATGCTTGTGACTGAAGAATGCTGCTTTGCATGCTGTTTTATTTACAGGGTGCTGTCTTGTGGTTTTCTTCTTTAGGAGACGTTAAGGGGGGGGTGTGGGGTGCGGTGCCTTTCTGTAAGGCCAAAAGGAAACGATATTGTTGTAGAATTGTGCATAAAAGCATTGCAAAGATGCTGTAAGGCATACTCGTTTTCCCTTTTTTTTTTTTTCCTTGTAGGCCTATTGATTGGGGCTGCCTTTAACCCTTTCATATTTGCAGAGGTAATGCATCTGTGGCAGTAACTGAGCATTGGCTAAAAAATCTTTCAAAGGTCAAGGTTCACAAGGTGAGATGCGGTGTTTTGGGTATGAATATAACAATAGCATGAAGGTACATGTATGTGAAAAATAAATCTGGCTCCTGATTGCAACACTTGGCACATTAATGAGGAGACAATTCTTTAAGTGTTACTAAAGAAATGCTATTAGCCTCCTCCAGTTTTAATAGGATTAAAGCTATTACTTGTAAAGACTTACTGATATCTTGGCTAAATACAGTATTTTCACTGAAATATCTTATATCCAGATATACATTTTTTCACAATGTAGTGATACGGAATAGGCCTCTGAGTGACAATCGTAAATTGTAGACCACATGGCAGTGAACTGTTCTGTGTTGTATTACAGCATTACACATTCAGATTTTGCTGTCTAATTATTTAAAGGTTGCTTGTTTGGCCACATCTGAGTAACCCGATACTTCTGAATTAAGGTCTTCAGTGTTAAACATATACTTAATATAGCCTACATGGGGGGGGGGGGGGGGGGGAAACCATATGAAATAAATAGTATGGATGGTGTTTCTTAAACTGTTGTAACCCAGGGAGGATTTTGCAGCAGCCAAATGGAAAGATGTATTTTAGAGGTTTGATGGAGCTTCAGTGGGTTATTAGTGGCATGAATTATAATATTGTGCAGTAATGAAATAAGAATAGGAAACCGGATGGGCAGTGCATCAGCTCCTGAGGGATGACTACTTTTAACTCAAAGCTATGGATAATAGATAGGATTTTTTTTTCTCTCATCTAAAAAATAAATGTGTACTTAGATTTGAGCTGGCATTTGTATTTTATAGTGAAAGCTGAAGGATTGAGAGAGAGGGCGAGGGGGAGAGAGAAGAAAGCAGTAATGAATATAGCAAAGGCAAGAACAAAGGCTGTTAGAGCTTACACATTGGAACACTAAACATTTTGCCTTGGGGATTCTTTTGCTAGGACTGTTACTTCCTATAACAGGAAATCAGCAATTCTAGAATCTTAACCAGTATGATTTTTAAAAAACCTGACCAGTCCTGGCTGTGTTACTTGGATTGGTAATCTACAATCAAGATAAATGTGGAGGCAAAACATTGAAAACGTTCTGTTCTAGTGTGAAATGAGGGTCTTTTCCCTGTGCTCAGCAGAATAAAGTAGACAGTCTTAAAAGCCTTGAGAGGTTGTGGATATTGGGTAAGTTGTATGGTGGCTGATGATAGGCAGGGTGCCTGCATCAGGGAGTGACAATACAAGGGAACCTTTTTATTTCTGACTGCAGTAGATTACATAAGGTATCCAGATACTAATTGTAGAAAAGTGAGAATGGCATGCTGATGTTAGCCTGAAATGACGGGTTTGGGCTAGAATGCGTTGTTTCTCAGGTTCGATAGGGCAGTAAATAGCTCGTGTGGAGCAAAATGCTTAGCAGATCACTGTGCTGATTTCTGTTCATATTTTTCATAATATGGATGCAGAGGTTCTGTATTTGACTGTAGACATCTGTAGCAAAATTACGCTTGCAAACATGAATTCTTGTTGCATGATAGGATAACGTCTATTGCTGCTGCATGTTCTTTTCCAAGTGTCAGCTAAAATTCATGTGTTACAGGAGAACACCTTTTCAATTTTTATTTTTTTTTTTTCTTTCTACCAGAATAGTAAGCGGTTTTAAAATTGTAAGTTCCGGAATCGTCACAAGATTCAATGTATCTGCTTTGTGTGGATTTTTGAACACGATCTGTACTATGAACCCTTATTTTTAGCAAAGGAGGTTTTGAATTTGCAGGGATTTTTATAGGCTGTAAGATGAGAAACCTGAATAGATGCTGGAATCCACTGTGCTCTTGGTGAGTTTTATTTTTTCAGCCTAATAATATTTGTAAATGCTCTTCACCAGGAGATTTTGATTTTGCACGTAGGCCAGCTTCCCAGCAGAAAATGCTGCTTAACGCTGGAGGGCTGGTCCTCTGTATCAGCAATCATGATCTCATTTTGCATTGAGGCTTGTCTCAGGTATTTGATCTTGAGAATAAGGGTCATGATTTATCGAGTTCCAAGCCTCTTCTGAATGCATTAACTAACTCTGGTTTTCTTAGAAGTACGAATGTACGTTAAAATATAAATATGCATACAAATTGCTGGGAATTAATGTTTTAAAAAAAACAAAAACTTGACCCTAATGTTTTAGGGCCTGTTTGTTGCTAGTGTTGCACAAGCGAGCCCTGCCTGACTCCGAGTGCTCTCACTGAGATTGTCTGCAGCTGCTTCACACTGTTCTTGAGCAAGAATTGCCATCCACTTAAAAAAAGGCACATTAAAGGAAATAGGCAGGAAGCAACTGCCATTTAGAATGTGATTCAAATTTGCATTAAATGGGGAATCTCAAAATTCTATTCATTATTGTTGTACATCTGAATCATTCATGTGTTACTGTCCCAGCCCATTTTACATACAGAAGTACAAAATTAAGCCATTTTTATAATTAATTTTTAAGTAGAGTGCAGAAGGAATGGTATGGGGATTTACCTGCTTTCCATGAATTCATCTTCATTTTAGGGGAAATTCAGGAAGTTGCTAGGCCCAAAACCTTAACTGGATCTCTTGATAAATATAGGTAGTTTCATTTGGCCAGCTGTAGATAGAGATGGCCTGTTCAGCTCCATATGGTGTGGGGAAGGAGGCACCTTGCTCATGTGTTGGAATATCCCTGTTCTTTTTGCCAGCCAAAGGCTGCTAACTGAACTTTGAACTGGTTGCATGTGGTTCTCTTTAAACTGCCCTAGAGGTGGTTCAGCGGTGGTGTGAGAAGAGGAAATGGACAGATTGCAGAACGTGCCCCTTCTCTTTCCTTTCCTGTTTTCTCCTACCCAAAGAGAATTTGAGATACTCATTTTGCAAAAACATAAGAAAGTTCAAAAATGGAGGAGTTAGACTGCAGGATGAGGCTTCTACGGAGTCGTAAACTACAAGTTTCTATTTTGGCTGTCAAAAAAACCCTGTGGAAATTTGCTTAAGAAAACAAACAAAAATTCTCAAGAACGGTCTTTACTTAATTATACCTATTGAAGGGCAAAAAGTTTTGCCTGTATGAATTAACAGCAAACGAGGTAACATAAATTCTCAAGTTTTAGTCTGGCTGCCACTGCATCTGCATTCTGTGCATGGAGATCAGTGTCATTCTCTGGCCTCTGGGGACTCCCAAATTATTTTGTTTAGCAGGAAAAGACCGTGTGCGTACACACGCACTGTAGGTCTGTCTTTGTGCCAGGTTATAGCAACACACCATGAATATCATGCAAGTGCCAGTCAATATCTTTGTGATTTTTTTTTTCCCCATGATTTGCATTTTCTGCTATCCCAATGTAATTTGCTGCCATTGCTTTCATCCTTGGTGTATGTGATTTCGAACTTCCAAAATTTCTGTGGAAGGCACTGCTGAATTGAAAAGTTAAAAAAATGGTAAACCATTACAACCAAATGGCACTTGTGTTCAAATCAACAGAATACACTGGTAACGCATTGACTTTGGTGGGTTTATTGCGTGTTTGTTTTCAGCATTTGCTCGTTTAAAACGACTCTTGCAGCCTGTGTGTGGATTAACAGGCTTCTGCGGTATTCTAGAACCAGATGAATAAAAGTAGAATGAGTGGGGGAGTGGGTTAGTTAAATAATGTTTATCGTTTTGTAAATAGTTTAGCAATTGTTCCAAAATCATACTGCCTTTTGTGTATAATGCCGAACAATATTTTGGATTCATAGTTGAGAAAGGTTGGCATTCAAGGTTTTTTTCCTCCCTACAGCATCCAGATTTGTTTATAGCATCTTAATTGTACAGCTCGCATGAAAGTAGGTCAAAGTCAGATGTGAACTGGTACTGCCTGCTGTGGAAACAGGCTGCCGAGACAGCCTGATAAATCACAACCACTGGCTGAGCTTTGTGTAGCTTCTTACCCTCTCCCTATTCCAAAATGTTCTACCTGACCGTGGCGTGAGCTGGGATTGTGCTCTGGACCAGCAGCGCACAGGCTGTGATTCGATAAGCTGCCATGGCTTGCTTCCCTTTGATGGTGCACTCTCAAAAATGCATTTAGATTTTGTGGTAAGCAGGCAGTAAGGCAAGTGAACGTGAGTAGGTCTGAATGCTAACTAACGGTTTAAATCCTTTTCACTGTGAGAGTGGTGGAATGCTGGAACCTGTTGCCTTGAGAGGTTTTGGGGTCTCCATCTTTGGAAATACTCAGAACCTGACTGGACAACGTCCCAAGGGTCCTGCTGGAGCTGTCCCTGCTTTGAGCAGAGAAGTTGGGAGTTCCAGAGGTCCCTTTCAACCTCAGCTATTCTGAGATTCTGTGAAATGCCTGTTGAAAACTTTTTTGGGCTAGTAAAAATAATCTTGAAATTGTTCTGGAACTGTCAACAGCAAGGTTACTGCATTGATTTTTTTTTTTAAAAAAAAAAAGCTAGACATTTTAATACCCGAAATACTGGGCTAATACTTAACCCTCCAAAGCTTTTTTTGAGGGGGAGGAGGGAGGAAGAAAATTGATAGAATGTTCTCTTTGAAAACCAGAAGCACAAATTCAGATTTCTCGTGCTTATTGAGGCTCGTACATGGAAACACAAAAAGGATTTTCCTTTTATTTTCTTCTTTTTTTAAAGGCAGATAGGTATGGCGTATAATGTCGAAATACCAGATTGCTTGGTATAAATTTTAACTGTGAACCATTCCATACTTCACAAAGATGTTTACATAGGGGCTGGCATGACCTTATTGATACTACGGATTGTAAATGAGACCTTTATCCTAAGAAATCAAAATGCTGCCTATTATGAAAGTTATATTTCTGGAAGCGGGAATCTGTCTGGGTTTTGCAACAGTCACAGGTCATGGGACCTTTGACAAAGAAAAAGGAACCTGGGTTTTATGTGAATGTGATAGGCATTGCTGATTGTGGTTAAAGTGGCCTCTTGCGTATCCTACTTGCCTGCGGAGTATTTCAAACCACACCAAGTTGTGATTTGAGATGTGGTTCTCATTTCCTGAAGAAGGTTTGGTGGTTGCATTAGCATATTGCTTTTGTCTTTCTTTCAGATACTTAGCTTTCAAAGTAAATAATCAGAAGTGTTAGTAGTCATAATTACTAATATATGTTTAATAGCTAATGAACTGCTCATAATCTGTGTATTAGGCTGATGTTTGCCTAATGTTAGGCTATATATAACTGTAGTTCTGATTGAATCACTTAAGTCTTCTCTACCTGATGAAATTTCTTGGCATAACAATACAGAAATTAAAAAAAAGTACTGGTTAGGCTGGTATCACTCCCTGTGTAGACCTTTTGTTCCAGAATGAGCGTGATGTTATTTAGGCATCATTACTCGTGTTCAGAAGTGGAGTAATTACACCGGATTATCAGAATTTTGTTCTGGAATAGTATGTCTAACTGGGAATTTATACCAGTCTAACTATAACAGAATAATTATTATATATGGTTATACCAGAAGTGTTCTTCCAGAATCAGGACATTACCATGTGCTAAGCACTGAAAAGTTGTGTCTCAATGCTCCTGTTTCCACAGTACTGAAAAGAACACTGATTTTCTTTGAAGAACGTACAAAGGGAAAGGTTTCTGCCCTAAAGAGTGAACAGTCCACAACTGTAGGTAGTACGAATGGAGATTAAAAACTGTAGGAAGAGTGTAGGGAAGGTAAAGGAATGTAGTCACAGGAACATGAATTCCATAGGTAGATGAAAATTAAAGTTGGGGTTTTTCCTATTTACTTAAATAATAAACAGACTTGCTGCTGAGGGAATCACAGAATGTTTGGGGTTGGAAGGGACCCCCAGAGGTCCCCCAGCCCAACCCCCCTGCAGGAGCAGGGACACCTTGAACCACATCAGGTTGCTCACAGCCCCGTCCAACCTGGCCTGGAATGGTCCCAGGGATGGGGCCTCCACCACCTCTCTGGGCAACCCCTGCCAGGGTTTCACCACCCTCATTGTAAAGAATTTCTTCCTTAGATCCAGTCTAAAGCTTGCGTTGAGTAGTTGTTTGAACAAAAGCATGGAGTTACGTATTGTAAGTACAGACAGTTAGGTGAGATTTGAAGGCAGAGGGTGGGAATTTAAATTTAATGTGGTCAAAAAGACAGGGCTAGTAGAGACAGTTAAAGCAATTGCATAGAGTCCCCAGACTTGTGGTTGAGCAATGAAGATTTGGATGAGCAGGAGGGTGGTGTGTCAAGGAAGAAAAGTCGGTCAGTTCTTTAAAGGTTAATGATTAAATAAAGGCATAAAAATTGAGCATGTAAGATCATGCTTGTGATCCAGAAGTGATAGTTAGAAGCCTTCATGCGTACGAGAATATTAATTGGAAAAATATTGCAAGAGGGAGGAGGATTATTTGTCAGTGCTAGGCCTGGAAAGCTTGCAGTTGTTCTTGTACTCGACAGACAAAAATCAGAGTTTTGAGTGGCTTGGAGAGATGACCTGTCCCTCCACCTGGAACAGGTATAGATACAGGGCTTGAGAAGTGACAAAAATTCCATGTAGTAAAACAAAACTGCCCTTACTAATCGTTCAGAAGCAGCTATTTACTTCTAAGCCCTGATATTTCTTTGGTTGATATTTATGTCACGGCATATTTGAGCCTTCCTTGCATCTGCACAAATAATTGCTGTAAGAAAGCAGTATTTCAAAACAGTCTCTGGAATCCCTGGTAATAGGGCAGAAGCTCCCACATGCACTATATCTTGCAGATGTTTTCCCCTTTTTCTGGAGATCAGCCTTTCAAAAATCATCGAATCCGTCCTTAGGCTTTCCAGCTTAACAGCCAGGATGTGAAGGCCCCAGAAGGTTTACAAGAATTTAACTATTTCTCATGGGTGTAGCATCAAATTCTTGTCCTGCTTGCTTATTCCGCTGTCAGGAGAGAGTTCTTGGTTTGACATAACTAACCAAGTGTGTGCTTCCCTGGAATGCGTTATCAGATGAACTGTCCTAAAAAGGCTAACTGGGGAAGGTAAGGCAGTGGAACTGTCAAGGGGTATCTTCCTTTGGCCAAAAACCTGTGCTTCATGCTGTTCATAGGAAGCACTTACTTCAGGGGATGCATTTCCAAAGAAAGAAGAACATAGAAAGTTGTGCACGCACGCTTTGAACAAAGCATCAACACAAAACAATCTTGGTTTATCCTCTAGAACTTAATTCGTACCTTACGTTTCATTAAGGTATTGATGCCGACATAGGGGTGGACGTTGTCACCGAAGAGATTAATGGAAATCATGAAGTAAGTACATTCAGAGTCTGCTATCTTAAGTTCTTAAGACTCACTGGTATCTTCCCAGAAGTCTTATCACCCACCATCAAAGAGACAGAAGCATTGCACCTCGCTGCTCTGTGGCACTCTAGCTGTGTAATTCCTATCGGCCATATCGAGAATTCTTTCATTTTTACTTACTTTTATCATTGAATAATCAGTAAGCAAAGCAACGCCTGAATTTGTAAAGAAACTGATTTTACTTAATAGCTTTTCTCAAGTAATTCAAGCACCCTGAAGGTTGCAAGTCTTGCGACAAAAGTGATGGGCTTTTCCTGGCATTCTCCTGGTAAACGTCAGCAGCCAGCCAGGTGGAGAGGCAGGGAATGGAACTAGTCCACGGGAAGGAAGAGGAATGTTACAAAGAGGGACTGTCACCTGAGAATGAAACAGTGCTTTGGACAGAGTCAGTAAATCTAAGAACTGACTCTTCATGTGAGTACCCACAAAATTAGGGGTGTTTAATGTATTGTATCAGCTATCATTGTTCTTCATAATATATATGTCAAGTTTACATGCCCATCTTTTGAGGTGAATTTTGTTTCTATTATTTAGAAACTAAAAGAGAAAAAGATCTTATTTCAGACAAAGATGTTTGAGGAAGTGGAGCTCTTGCCGGTTGTTTCTTTAACTATGGGTTTTTTTGGTAGCCTAGGTGTCAGTTGACTTGATCTTGGATAGAAGGCAGAGTTTTATCCTTAAGGGAAGGAGTTACTGAAAGGTTTTTGGAAGAAAAAAAAAAAGGAGGAACGTGGCTTCAGAGTCCTGGTAGTTGTGATAGAAACTTAGTTTATATACTGAGTCTTAAAATGGTAGAATAGTGAGGAAGAGATGAATAAAATGTCTAGGTTACAACTTTGCTTGCCTGTTTATCAAGATTGGCCATGTGTTTTGTCCCTTTTTGTTTAACTTAGATTGCTTTTAAAAGTTTGAAGAATGGGAGCGATTCTTCCTAAGGGCAGCAGTAGCTCTGGGTCCCCCATGTAGAAGAAACCATTCCGTTCTCATGCTCTGGCAGAGCATGGGAGTTGTTTCTTCTGCATACACTTGAAAGACAGTTGCAACTTTACGCAGTATGCTCTCTCTGGATAAATTTATGGTCTGAGCTCTGCAGACCTCTGAATTCTTTTGAGATACTTTCACTTTTTGGAATTAGCCTGAGTTTCTCAGTAAAGGACAAACGTGTCTCCTATGCGGTTTTGCTCTTAAACATACTTGGATAAAATACTCTGTAACTGGGCCTGTACTTAATGCATTGCTGTTGCTAAACGTTAATTAAACTTCAGTGTATGTAATTAGAGGACATTTTAGACTAGGAAGACTTCATAGTTCTGTCTGTGTATATAATAACTGCAAGAAGACACCTATAGACAAATGTACAATCAGAGTGCAAATAATTAGTATCTCAAATCATGAAAAACTCTGTCAATTAAGGCTTTTGTTTGTGTGATTTTACATGGATTTGATACACTTTGATCTCTGGAATCTTTGCCATTTAATCCTTTTAAGAACTTTCTTTGTAATTTTGATATTATGTCTGTATATATTTTCTGTATTTATTAGATAACTTCCTTTGTATTTGTGGCCCTTTCACAGGATCTTGAAATCTTTGAGGCAGAGGGTAGACTAAAATCCAGGCCTGCAGAACTGTGCAGAAGTGTGATCATTACCTTGCTTTGGTATAGGAAGGCATCTGCTGCCAGACGTGCTGCACACGATGGGTTAGCTTCTGATTATACTGCAGGGGAGCTGGGCTGTGCTGGTTGCTCGTCCAGTCTCTTTTCTTACATCCTTATGCACATTTTATCCCAGTTACTAGTTTTAAATGCATGAGGGCTAGAAACTTGCTTTTCAATAAATGGATTTTTAAATTTTATAATTAAACAAATACACAATAAAACCAGAATTACCAGCATTATGAAACAATCTTGTGTCTGATAAACACGGATTATAACCATATGCTTTACAAAAGTAGTGAAGTCTTGATAATGAGCATTTACCATGATAGGCTACTATATATTGTTCATTAAGTAAAGGAATTATGAGTTAATTAAGAGAGTAAATTCATCAGTTGCAGTGGTATACTCATATTTTCTAAAGAATCACACGCTGAGTCCAGCTCTGCAGAAGGACTTGGTGTAATGAAAAGGAGTTAATAAGTTAGGCAAAGCAATCAAACTATTAAGTGGGCCATGTAAACAGTTTTCAAAGCTATTACATACTTATTTGAAGGTATTATATGAAATGTCTGTGTGTATTGCAGTATCCTTGAGAAATGTTCCTCAGGTGCCTTTCTTAGAGTCCATAATGACTTCCAGGTAGCTAGTGCCTTACAGATTTTTGTTACAGCTGAACTCAACAGTCAGCGGGTAGTTTCTCTCCAGAGCTCAAGATAATCAGCTAAGAGGAGGAGGCAGTGAGCTACTGAAGTTGTAGGATGCATCTCCATTGGCAAGCAGCTTCTGCTGGCAAGTGGCTTCTGCCATGGGGCATGTAGCTTCTTGGTTATCTGAGCTAATAGGAGGAGCTTGGAGAGCACTGTTGTGGATAGTCACACCGGGGTTCTCCGGTGGCCTGTGTTGGGAGACAGAGCATTCAGCTATTTAACAAGAATGTTTCCAGTCCTTCAGTGCCAATAGAAAGGCAGAAGGTCAGACATGATGCATCCTAAATGGCACTTTCTAACAATAACAATTAACTTGGTTAAGTATCTTTTCACACTGAATACTGACTTTGGCCTGATAATTGCTGAACAGGGAAAGTACGTTAAAAACAGCTCTGTCACAACCATACAAATCATACCTGTGTGTGGTTATGAAAGAGCATGAAAAAGTGTCTGTCTGTGCTTTCTGTAACTGATTTTTTTAGATCTCTTCAAGTGATTCCCCTGCACACCTCAGCATATTATTGAAATGTCTGTGGAAAAAAGCAAATGTCCTAGTGGGATTTAAATCTAAAAGTATACTCAAAGTTAGTTTTTTCTTTTTACACAGCATTTGTAAAGTTTCAGTTTTGAGTTACCTGTTTGGTTTGGGAATTTGAAGGAAAGAAAACAACAATAGAGGCCAGCGGCAAACAAAAAGAAGAGGATCTGGAAAATGTTATCTGTGACGGGAAAGTAAGCCCTAAAGTGTTGGTTAGCCTAGAAAGGAGAAGATTGAAGGGAGATAATGGTCTCGGAGTAATGTGCTGTTGCAAAGAGGGTGGGTGAATAGAACCGCATGTAGTTCATTCAGATTGCATCAAGAAAGATTCAGATTATGCAGTAGGAAACATATAACAGTGAAAATTGTGAATGACTGGAATAAATTACATTGGAGGTTGTATAATCTCTGTTACAGGAGGCTTCTAAAATAGGTGAGACACCTGTCAGGAGTAGTGTAGATCCAGCAGATCTTTCATTAGAGTTGCTGGAAAAAAGCATTGCGGACACTGGGAGACACTTATTCCATAATTCTTACAAAGCAATTTAATTCACAGAAAACAGTGCAACAGTCTTAACTGTTAGTAAAAACACATTTGTTATCATCTTTAAGAAGGCTCTTCAGGTTGGTAATGCAAATGCCAAAGAAAATTTAGACTTGGGAGGAATTGCAAGTGCCTCACGTTATTTTCATGGAAGTCTGGGTATCTTGCTGTAATCCTAGTGTATGTGGGAGAGGGCAGGAGGGGGTGTAGGAGAGGGGACAGGAAGAAATTGTGCCTAGAATGAAATGACTAGGTTACAGGCTGTGAAGTTGATGGATTACTGTAGTTTTTGCTGTAATAATTTGACTGTACACTTGCACTGGAACACTGTTCTGTAATGTGTAATTTCTGAAAATACTACTTCAGCAGTAAGATAACTCCTTTTTGCATGGCATATGTGAACATAGGCTTATTTTGCGTAAGACTGTGCTGTTAGAGCTTAACATACTGAGATGATGACTTTCTCCTTATTTTACAGATTTGCTTACAATCAAATACATGACCATGGGGGATATGAAGACCCCAGATTTCGATGACCTTCTTGCAGCCTTTGACATACCAGACATGGTTGATCCAAAAGCAGCTATTGAATCTGGACATGATGACCATGAAAGCCACATAAAACAAAATGCTCACACAGATGAAGATTCTCATGCCCCATCGTCATCTGATGTTGGTGTGAGTGTCATTGTGAAAAATGTCCGTACTATCGATTCTTCCGAAGGTGTGGACAAGGATGGCCACCATTCCACAGGCAATGGCTTGCATAATGGCTTCCTAACATCATCAGCTCTTGATAGTTACAGTAAAGATGAAGGGAAGTCACTTAAAGATGGTGGGTCAGCTTCTGAGACCACACTGAAGGATTCAGCTTTCAACCAGTTTAGCCCAATATCAAGTGCGGAAGAATTTGATGATGATGAAAAAATTGAGGTGGATGACCCTCCGGATAAAGAGGAGATGCGCGCAAATTTCAGAGCAAATGTCTTGGCGGGATCTGTATCTCAGCAGGAATATGACAAACTAAAGGCACTTGGAGGGGAGAACTTGATTAAATCGGGAATCCCAGTTTCAAGTGGTATAGATAAAAATAAAGTTGCTAAGCGAGAGACAGAGACAAACACCATGAATTTAAGTGTCTACGAGCCTTTTAAAGCTCGAAAAACAGAGGACAAATTGCTAAAAGACAATTCTGAGAAGCTTCTTGAAAACAGGGTGCTCGATGGAAAACTGAGTACTGAAAAAAGCGAAGCAAATCTTGCCAGCATTTCACAGTCCAAAGCAAAGTCATCAGCAAAGCTTTCTTCATGCATTGCTGCAATTGCAGCACTGAGTGCTAAAAAGGCAGCTACAGATCCCGGTAAAGATTTACAGTCTAATTCAGGAGAATCTTCTCCATTACCAAAAGACATGAGTGAAAGTCCCCGGGCTGTTGAAAAATCACCTGAATCTCAGAGTCTCATTGATGGTGCTAAAAAGCCGTCTATCAAACCACCTGATAGTCCCAGAAGTGTATCGAGTGAAAACAGCAGCAAAGGGTCTCCGTCTTCTCCTGCAGGGTCAACACCAGCAATTCCTAAAGTTCGCATAAAAACCATCAAGACTTCTTCTGGGGAGATCAAGAGAACTGTTACGAGAGTGTTGCCAGAAGTTGATTTGGACTCTGGTAAAAAGCCAGAGCAGACTGCTTCTATGGTGACTTCCATGACATCTCTCCTGTCCTCTCCAACTTCTGCTGCTGTTCTCTCCTCTCCTCCTAGAGCTCCTCTCCAGTCCACAGTTGTCACCAATGCAGTTGCCTCTGCAGAACTTGCACCAAAACAGGTCACTATCAAACCGGTGGCTACTGCCTTTCTCCCTGTTTCAGCAGTTAAAACAGCAGGTTCCCAAGTTATTAACTTGAAGCTTGCTAACAATACTACAGTGAAAGCCACTGTGATATCTGCTGCTTCAGTGCAGAGTGCCAGTAGCGCCATTATAAAAGCTGCCAACGCTATACAGCAGCAGACTGTTGTGGTGCCAGCATCAAGCCTTGCCAGCGCTAAACTTGTGCCAAAGACAGTCCATCTTGCCAACCTTAATCTTCTGCCTCAAGGTGCTCAAACCACCTCCGAACTCCGCCAAGTGCTAACAAAACCTCAGCAACAAATAAAGCAGGCAATAATTTCTGCAGCAGCCTCCCAGCCTTCTAAAAAAGTGTCTCGAGTCCAGGTGGTGTCATCTCTACAAAGTTCTGTAGTGGAAGCATTCAACAAGGTGCTGAGTAGTGTTAATCCCGTACCAGTTTACATCCCAAACCTCAGTCCCCCTGCCAATGCCGGAATAACGTTACCAACGCGCGGCTACAAGTGTTTGGAGTGTGGTGACTCGTTTGCTCTCGAGAAGAGCCTGACCCAGCACTATGACAGGAGGAGCGTGCGCATTGAAGTGACATGTAATCATTGTACAAAGAATCTAGTTTTCTACAATAAATGCAGTCTTCTTTCCCATGCTCGTGGACATAAGGAAAAAGGAGTCGTAATGCAGTGTTCACACCTGATTTTAAAACCAGTCCCAGCAGATCAAATGATAGCATCTCCTTCAAGCAATACTGCGGCATCTATGCTTCAAAGCCCTGTGGGAGTTGGCACGCATACCGTAACAAAGATACAGTCTGGCATAACTGGGACAGTAATATCAGCCCCAGCAAGTACACCCGTCATTCCAGCTATGCCACTAGACGAAGATCCTTCGAAACTCTGTAGGCATAGTCTAAAGTGTTTGGAGTGTAACGAAGTTTTCCAAGATGAGACATCTCTTGCAACTCATTTCCAGCAGGCTGCAGACACAAGTGGACAAGTAGAGTATCCTATGTTTAAATTCCAATGTTTCATCTATAAGCCTAGGAGACTTTGGATATGGTTTTACTTTCATTTAGCTGCTAATTATCTGAACCTGCGGCATTAAAAGTATAAACGAAAACCACAAAAAAATCTTGCAAGCACTTACGTAGTGAATGTCAACATTCTTTAAGTAAGAGTTCTCTTAGAATTTTTTTAGGCCCTGAAGTCTGAAATTTACACTGTATATTTTTACTAAAATTTGGCATTAGCTTTCTTGCAGCTGAACGTTATAATCCTGAAACTAATCATGGTCTTTACTAAGAATTTTTAATGATTCTTTCTGTGCTTTGGAATTTGAGTATCCTGCGGAATCCACTTAATTGGCACCCTCGTTAACAGCCCGCCTATTCAATCTGAATGATACGTTTAAGTGATTCATTCTTGATTTGTCTTCAGTTTTTATTATTTTCATACAGCACTGTGAGCGAGCTAGGCATTCCTCTTACCTCCAGTGGCTCTGGGCAGTGAATAAATGGCACACTGAGTCTATTGAAAGGATATGCATGCTGTTTTCTTCAGGGCTTTCTTAAGCAGAAGTGGAGAGCGGTGCTCCCTAGCATGCATTTCTTGCTGTGTGACCATTTGTTTATTTGGGTTGGTTTTCCTTTCCTCTCACGATTGCTAATGAGTTAAACTTAGAAAACATTTTAAAATTCTTTACTAATGTATGTGGCCTAATCTGAAGGAAACACGTCAATCAATAAAAGTTAATATTAATCAGTGTGCGATGTATTTTATAACCGTGTAAGAGTTAAGATGGTTAATTAAAGGATATAGTTGGATTTCTGTTGGGGCGTGCCAATTAAAAGGGATTCTGGTGTGTTTCAAAGCATTCACTTGAGCTTGGTGTTGCAGCTTCTTGCTACGTGGGAAGCTGAAAACCTGCAAACATGCTCAGGCTGATCAAGACAGGAATGCCCCAGGAATATTCCTGGGAATCGCACCGCAATGTGCAGGGTAAAGGTTTTTAAGTGCTGCAGTTAGGAAAAAATCCGCTAGTCAGAGAAGCACAGGCAGGGTCCTGTCAGAATCTGGTCACTAAACTTAGGACCTGTTCTGTGGCCGTGAAGCAGTTACACTGCGCCCACCGCTACGGGCAGTAACGTGGAGAGACTTGAGCGTGGGAATGATCTTGACTGTATGGGTCGTGTGGCTCTGCGTCAGGGCCTACTTTGCTAACTGGCTGGTGGACATAGGCTGAAGTTGCCTGGATTGACAGTGAGAGGCCACTTAAATGAGTTTCTGTTTGTAAGATAGTACAGGTGTGCCTATCGTAGGCGAGTTTAAGCTTTTTGTCACAAAGAAGTTAGCAAAATGTGTTCCGTCCTTAGACCTTGTGAGCAGTATCTACCGGCTGACCATGCCTATGTTCTGCACCAGCTCTTGAGTTACTTAATACTCAGTAACTGTTTTTCAGCTAACTCCTTCCTTTGGTGGTGCTTACTGGTGTTAGATTTATCTTTTTCTCCATAATAGGTCCATTAGTTATCATTTGATATGATAAGATCCAGTAGTCCTTGTGAAAACCCCGTTGTTCTTGATGCTATAAAATCAAGCGATTAAGAAGGCACCAAGATAAAGCAACTGGATGAGAGACAGACAAATGTACTGAGAATAGGTTGGGAGGATGAGGTAAGGATAACATGAAAACAATAGAGAAGAACAAAGATTTAAAAAGTGATGTACTCGCTTTCTGTGGGGCCCTTGTTTTGTATGGACAGGTAAACAGATTTCTAGAAACACCTTTTGCCCTTTCCTGCTACCTCTGTCCGGTGCTTTGGCCTGGTTGCTGCCGAGTTTGCTCTCTATGCATGTCCTGTTAGATACTGTTTAACCTGCTGATTTACTACAGGAAAGCAACTGAGATCTTCACAGAATGTCAAAATAGAACTGCAGCTTAGGTGGAAAGATAAGTATGGGCACACAGATCCTGCCGTTCAGGGAGGAAAGCTCTGAAGGTACAGCAAGCAGTCAGCATTGCCTGCTACCTATCGATGTGGTTGCGTCTCCTGTTGGAAACGTGCTCTCTTTTAAGAGCTGATGTATGAATAAGGCCTTAATACCTGCTTACTAGGCCATGGATAAGTTTAAAAAAAATCCAAACCAAACAATAGCCTTGTTGCTGCAAAGCACTGGCGGAAAAGCAGCTATTTTCATATTGTTCCATTTTAAAAGAATGCTCTTAATAAATATCGTTTTCAGTGTTCTTTGTTGAAATACCCTCTTAAAAATTAATTCAGTATTTTCTTAGTCCTTTTCATATATCAAGCAGCAGTTGCTCCATTCTGTGCTGGTTTTGTGTTGCATTATATTGCACACCGTAGTGTTGTAGCTATACTGAAATGTCCAGCATGGGGACTGTTTAAGGGAAGAGGTGCTTCAGTGAGAGCAAGGCATCCTGCTTTCTTCTTGTTACCTTTTTGTCCTTTTTTTGTCCCAAGCATTGCTGCAAGGGTAGTGCTTGCTGAAGAAAGACTCTGTCTAAGCATTTATTAATAAACATTTTAGTACTTTTTCATTATATGTTACCCCTTGAAAACCTTGGACAAGAAATAGTCTGACCTCTGTTTTCCTTCCTAGGGCTTGGCACTGGCTTTTTGTTGTAAAACTACCGTTATTCTGGGGGGAGGGAGACAGGAAAGGCAGATGAAATTGATATTTTAACTTCGGAAGGAAGGAAGAAATTATAAAAATAAACATTTGGATTTTGCAAACAAACAATAGGAAAAAAAGTTATTTGCAGTTTACCATTCTTTCTAGTGCCCACCTAATTGTTCCCGAAATGGAAGTTGTCTAGTGTTCTGTGTTTTCAGGGAGCCTAAGCAATAAGCAGCAGTTAGTTCTTGTTCTTCTGAAATGCCTATTAGGAAGGCAGAATGTTTCTTTTAAAATAAATAATAGTAAAACAATTAAAAGAGGTTCCCTAGAAAGTTGTTACCTTTCTGTAATATTTTATTGCCATTAATATTCCTGTTAAAGGGAATGGGGCCACTCACTGGCAGGTTTCCTGGCTGAGTGAAACCCTCATCTGCTTACGGGGGGAAAAAAAGTAGCAAACCATGCTAATTAATGTTAATGTCAGTCTTATTTACAGATGTAAGTGTATAGCTCCCGTGGAAACTACATGGCTCATTTCCCTTCACGCCCATAGTTCTTGTGTATCTTTATTTTCCACCTCCACCATTTTTTCTTCTAACCCTTTTTTTTCTGAAACTTTGACTTTAAATGCAGGCAGGTGATGATTTTCACAAACTGTGTTTTATTTTGGTGTGGGTTGGAATGAGAGAGCTGGAAGTTAATGCCACCTTAAGCCCAAAATAAAATGGTAAGCAAATATGCTGAATTTCAGAATTTCACAGCAGATTCTTCTAAACGTTTTTCTGTACTCCTCAAAATAGCAAGCCAGTGGCCTTCACAAGTAGCATTCTTGGGATTCTGTGCCAGTCTGAGTTCCCTCCATTGCGGGCCAGCCTGTTGCAGAGTCGGAGAGATGCGCTCGGCTGGGCTTGGAACGCTGTATGGCTTTTCTGGGGCGTAGCATCCCGGTTTCCTTTCGGAGCGCTGCAGACGACAGGACTATGGAAACCCTGTTACTGGAATACAAAGTTCTGCTTTGCTGTGTTCTTAGGCAATCCAGTAATACTCCAGACTCTGCAGTATTGTATTGCTGCTTGTTAACGCGTAAGTGGCAAAGGATAGATTTTAGGAGTGGTACCGAAGCCAAGGAAATGTGGCAAGCGCTTTTTAAGTAGAGTTGTGGTTAGTCAGGATTTTGCCTTCAAGCCTGAGCAAGACAAAGTTACCTTCCCAAGCCAGCTGGTTCCGTGTCAGAGGGCGTGAGTCAGCGTTTCCATCCATAGCTGTTTGGTCAATTGAGGACAAATATTTGGCGTTTCAAAGTGAGTATTTGTATGTGTCTGAACGCGATTTCAGACTTGCTGTGTCACAAAGTGATGGGGCTGATAGATCCCAACCCTTGCAGATAGCTAACCTCAGGCAGAGCCTTCCGCAAGGGGAGTGCGTGTGCCCATGCTATCTCCTAACCTTGTAGGCTGGCAGTGGTGCTGATATTGAACCTGAACTTGAGTAATGGGAGATTGTCTTTGCTTAACTTCCTCTGTTTTAACGTTTCGCATTTGGCCATCTTGTTGTCGTCAGGACGTTTGAGCGCTGTGTTTGGATGGAGACTGTGTTCAAACATATCAGGCCACCACGTTCACAGAGTAAACATTCAAAGTGAACCATGTGAAAGTACACTTCTTGCTTCTGTGTGTGTGAGCACAACATGTTTCATGTTAACATTTCTACTTAAAATCACTGTTTTTTAAAAAGAGTCAAAGTATTTGATGGGCCCTCAAAAACAGCGTTTAGATTAAGCCATTTCGGAAAAAGAATAAAAATGGAGTGTACAGATAGTAATACCAAATATACTTGTTCTTAGAATATCAGTGATATTGTAAAAATGCTAAGGCAATTAAGAAGTTACTTTAGACCTTGATATTGAATAGTGTTCTATTTGAAAAAAAAATACCCTTTTTTGCAGACTGTAAAGGCTTTTTCCTTCTGTCTTTGGAGTTAGTGTCTGTCTCCTGTTGATTAGACGGGAGCAGTGGTTTGTTTACTGGTGTTGCCAATGCTAGTAAGTCAGGCTGCTCTGAAAGCTGTTTGTAACACTGTGCTATTTCTTCTACAGCGCTAGCTTTGATTCTGCTATTGGATGATCTGGATATTACTGGTTTTTAAAAGAGATTTAAGGGAGAGTTGCCTAAATTGGAAGAAGGGGGTGACTTTTTGTGAGGCACCTGTCTTTTAGTAAGAAACTATTATTTCTTAATTACTTATGTCAGGATTTCTTCATACATAGGTTAGTAAATAGCTTATAATGCAGCTCTGGAGATCTTGGTTTGTTCTGTGTTCTTGCAAAATGTACATGTCACTACCTCTGCAAGACTCCTATGGATAACATTTCTAAAAATACACAACTCTCATGTTAAAAAAATACCTGTGTCATAAAGGAGTCTTGATTTTGTTTTTAAATCTTTGTAAGTCACTGGTGAGATTAGTAAGTCCCAAGTCATAAGAAATAATAATAGTAATTTGAAAAGCCTTACAAAGCAAGGGCTTACGAAGTGGCATTGAGTTGAAGTCCTGTTCTGCAAAGACTTGTGCTTGCCTTTGAGACCCAGAGTGTTTCTGTTGAAGCCAGCGAAGCAGCTTCTGTGATCGAAGTTAAACAGAAGCATGGCTCCGTGCAGGGTGTCAGCTATCTGCATAGAGGTTTTAGAGGTGCGTTAACGAAACATTGACTGAAATGCTTTTGCAGGGTTGGCTCTCTGTGCCCTCCAGTGATGGAGAGCAACTGTCAGCAAAAGTGAAGCCTGGGTTGCATCATTTGCATTTCATCCCCAAAATGGCACAAAGCACCCAAAGAATTTCAGTGTTTCTGATTTGGCATATGGTCAACGTGTAGTTGAAGATTTTTTTAAATTATTTTTGGGTAACAAAATACAAGAAAAGAATTAGTTTAGTGAAGTTGCTCCTGCATGTAGAAAGATTGCCCTGCAATGAAAAGCTTTGTAAATACTTTCTATATCTCTAGTTTTCACTCAGAGGCACAATATGTTGATATAATGCATATGTTGTGTTCTAGCCTGAGAAATATATTTGACATTATCTGTGCACTTTCTGCCTGATAATACTCCATTTTATTGGTGTTACGGATAGTACCATCAGGATTCCTCAGGAGCACGGATCAAAGAAAGTGAAGGTAGTATATTCGATGGGTTTGGGGTTTTTCACTTTGTGTGGTGCACTGAGTTAAAACGGTAGGGTTTGACTCTCAAGTTGTCCTTAGGCCCCTTGCACTATTAAGGTAACCCTGAGAGGCACCCGAGGGAGATGTATATGAGCCACCATGCATCTCCCCCGGTCAGCGGCGTGCGAGCGAGCTTTGTTGTGCCGCAGGGCCCAGAATGCCTCTCTGTCTGGTTGCCAATACCTGCCAGCGCTGGCCTACAAGATTTGTCAGCAGGGCCTGCGTTCAGTGCTTGCCCACTTCTTTCGGTTCACATCACAGTCATAACATTTAACCTTTTATTTGATATATTACAGTGTTTGACACAAGGCGTTATGTATAGCTGAACCAAACCTTTTGTTTCATCTATTTTGGTTTATCGTTTAGAAGACATGCAATATCTGCCAGATGCTGCTTCCTAACCAGTGCAGTTTTGCATCACACCAGAGAATTCATCAGCATAAATCTCCATACACGTGTCCTGAATGTGGAGCAATCTGCAGATCTGTCCACTTCCAGACTCATGTCACTAAGAACTGCCTGCATTATACCCGAAGAGTTGGTTTTCGGTCAGTATAATGATTACTTTTGTTGTCAATTTATGTATAATTTATGCTTTTAAAAGTAATTTTCCATTTTCATAAGCATTGTTTGTAGAGTACAGCTTCATGGGTTTAAGGTTGTCATGGCAACAATGCTATTAGTACTACACATTTTGGAATAAATACCACATTAGGATTCTGCTTTGTTTTGGGCATTCGCTTATGTATGTTATTAAATCAGAATATTAGCTAATCTCATCCAGCCATAAAATGTCAGATTCAGGACTTCACAGTGAATAAGGTCTGGAGAATTCAGATGTATTTTCTTAATTTCAGGTTCTTAAAAAAAACCTTTTCTGTTTTTTCAAAACATGGAATTTTAGATTGTTCTCTCTGGTAGAACAGTCATTTTCAGGATTTACTGCCAGAATTTATCATCAAGATGCTGATGGGCGTACTGCACCTATCTGGCTGCTCACTTTTCTCTGGGATGTCAAGATTCCTCAGCTTTACATCGCTTGAAAACCACCTTTCTGAACCAAACAGCCTGGTCTTTTGGTTCTTCTTTGTTGCTCTGCAGTTTCCCTTTTAGTCTTATGTTTCCCTGTAATGGCAACTTGCTGAGAAAATGGGGATCAGAGGCATTTCACAGAAATGTTAAGTTTCGAAAGGCTTGAAAAAATGTTTTATCTTAGAATTTTACTTGTGCTGAATGGCAGGCAGCACAGCAAGAGCTCAGAAGAGCGACCCATACAGCCGAGCTTTGCTCAGCACTCCTGCAATTTCCAGTTCACCCTGTCTGACTGGAGAAGGGTGATTTAAAATCTTACCAGTAGGCAGCTTCTTCCCCCTTACGGTACCACCAGTTTATTTGCTAGGATGGCTGTGAAATCTCTCACTAAGGGAAGAAAGCGTTTCTACTGCATCAAACCAGCTGCTGTGGCAATCTGTTTTCAGACTGAATCCATGGCCTGACAACTTCCAGCTCTTCATGCTTCTTTGGGTTCTTCTCCGTTATTCTTTTCTCCCAAGCAGTAGTCTGTCCTAAATTTCTTGGATCTGCTACCTCCACTCTACTTCCCTTCCCTCTAGTCCGTGTCTCTTGGGTTTGTACACAGAATCATCTTCAGGGACTCCTGGCCTGCACCAGTAACACCAGAAGACTCATAAATCCTTTACTTTGAATCTAAACTGAAGTTATGAAACTTTTTGAGATGTGTCATAAACGTCTCATGTCACACTAAGTCAAAATTTCTGTATATGTTGAGACTAAACCAAAAATACCTAGGCAAAGAAAATCAGTATCTGGGAAAGTTAATGTCTTCCCTCTTAGGCTCCTCGGCATCTCCTTATGGCCATGGTGCGTTCGCTTGAGGAACAGCTCAACCTGTCTTGCCTTCCCAAAGGACCCCTGTGAGGGACTTCAGTTTGATTTCAGCGATCTAGGCTAGTTGCCTGAACTAAATCAGCGAAAAATTTCAACCTTAAGTTTAATTGCATCCTTCCAAGTTGAAAACAAGACAGCTGCTATAGCAGTCCAAGAAAGGACAGCTTGGTCCCTAAGAGCTGTTTTAAAATGCAATGGTGGATGCTGAGAATCGAGTCCAGACAGGATGGGATGGGGAGGCGAGAGATCTGACCCCGCTCTCTCGAGGTGACACCTTCTGTCTGGTAATGAGAGGGTCGTGCTTTGTACCGCTACCAAGAGATGTTCATCTCGGTATAAGCAGAGGAGATCTTAACAGAGCCAAAAAAGACAAGGACATTTACTTTAGAAAATGCAATGGTAAGCAGAGACCAGATAGGTATAAACTTGATTAATACCATTAAGAATGTAAATTAAGTGCTCAGAAAAGAAATGATATTTCATTAAACTCAAAGGTGATACATTTTAAGAGGAAAACGGGATTCTTGAATGCAATGCATAACTATTTCCTGCTTTATTGCTATCATCAGGGCATTAAAACAGTATCAAAAAGCTGATCTGACATTTATATGACAACAATCATGCTACCGTGATAGATGCCAAAATTAAAACTTTGGGAGGGTAGAGGCTGCCTATGTTTAAATTGTAGAATTCTTACTGCAAAATACTGGTCAATAAGAAATTTGTTCCATTGACAGGTTATTTTGTAATTGCTTATTGCAGCATGTTCTTGCACTTAGTATCATCTAGTACTGGAAATGTATGGCACTGGAGGGGACCATTGTGTATAGGAATTCTTATGTACTAATATTAATTTTTTTAATAATTTCATTTTAGAAATGATGCGGAAAGGTCACAAATTTTCAACACAGCGGAAGTATGTTTTTGAAAAATATTTTCAGAATTCCAATCCGATAGATTGATCTGATCATAGAGATTCGGTTTAGTTGTCCTGAGTTTAAATTACTCTCTGTTTTGGTTTTAAATCCAAGTGCTGATTTGATTACCTGTGCAGAAAATCATTACCCGTGTGTCTTCATTAAATCTAAACAAGGGAAATAGTGGAAATGCTTTCCTTACTGGTTCTCCATTTTGGTGGTAGTTTTAAATTGCTGTGGCGTACCTGGTACAATCCACTGCATGTGCTCAAAATGCATTTTGTAAAATCTCTTCACATATTTGCAGAGGTTTAAGCATTCTTTTTACAATCAATAGAATATCCCTCTGTCAGCCCTCCTGTCTGTTTTGTTGTAATGCCATAAAAACATGTTCTGACTTCATATCTCTTAGAATTTTCAAATTAAATTTGGGAGATTCCTTTTTTCTTACTTCCTGATACGCAAATCTCTGTTTATGTTGATTCTTACTGGGTTGTTTAAATTGACAGAATAACATAGTTTTATCCGGTTGTATGTGTATGTTTTATCTCTTCCACTTGCTTGAAAATCAGTGTTGATTCCGTTTCTTTCAGTGCTGCTTTGGGCGAGGCTGAACTGACTCTTTTCCACTCTTTTTGCAGCTGCGTGCATTGCAATGTTGTATACTCTGATGTGGCGGCACTCAAGTCTCACATTCAAGGTTCTCACTGTGAAGTCTTTTACAAGTGTCCTATCTGTCCCATGGCATTTAAATCTGCTCCCAGCACACACTCCCATGCCTATACACAACACCCGGGTATCAAGATAGGCGAACCAAAGTAAGCAAAATTAATCTTCTACTGCACTTGCCTGCATTTTAATAACTTGTGAAATTGCATTGTGTCGGGTGCTTATATTCTTAAAAGTCATCCTGTTGGTAACCTGTGGAGTTCGTGTCATGTTTTCATGAGCTTTCAGCTGGCAGTTTATTTGGCAAAGGTTAAATTTCCATGAGCATAGCAATAGCGGTTCTTTAAACGCCGCGCGCTCCAGGAGAGGATCACAGTAATTACAGAAATGGCTCGGACAGGCAGCTAGTGTGTTGCTCGTTCTTGGTTTTTAATCTCCTTAGCTCATCTGCATTTTTACTGTGAGTTAAGATAACGTCATTCCAAAAAGAACTGCTAGGACTCATCGGGACTTACGCAGTGATTTTTGTAACATCTGGTTGAAAAGGTGGGAAAAAGTGATTTTATTTTTTTTTCCTATTGCATGCTCACAGGCAGTCATCTGGGCGAATTCGGAAACTTGGTTCTTTCAGCTCCCGGGTTCAGAGGCGCAGGGTGTGTGCTTGTGAGGTGGCTGTAGCAGTGGCAGTTGCCATCTCTGGGCGGACCTCGGGCGCTTCTCAGGGGCTGCGGCCGCCTGCGGTGCCCCGTCGTGTTGGTCAGGCAGCCGCTCGCTCGCTGGGCGGTGTTCTCCTGCAGGATCTGTTCTTCTCTTTCTGTCTGCTGGATTTTTATTCATGAAAGCCATAGGTTTTGGAAGTGGCGAGTTAGATTTTTGCTTCCCTAAGATGGTCGTGTCTCGAGGAGAGCAGTTCCAGCGTGTTACTGAGGGAGAGGCGCCAGCCTTTAAGCCATTTCCAGCCTTGCCCCTCCAAATCAAAATAGATGCGTTTATAGAACTGTTTACGTAAGCTTTTTTCTGATATGTAATCTCTTTTTTCTGGATTAAAGCAGAACTGACTCGTTCTGTAGCTAGGAAAGTTGTGCGTAGACACGGTGGTTTCCTGACGATGGGCACAAGTAGGAACTCGGCTTCAGGGTCTTTGTTTTAAAGGTGTTGAACATTCAAGGCCTCCGCTGAAGCCGGCGGGAGCTGCAGGTGCCGATGCACGTGAAAATCAGGCTCCAAATCTCATCGGCCTTAGCCTGATGCCTTCTCTTTGCAGGCCTTTTTCTTCTGCCTTCTTTCCCCTCTGTTGGTACGAGTGCAGTACCGAGGGGGAATGCTCGGGTGTTTAACTCCATGTGGTTTCTCTGGAGCGCGCAGAGCACACCAGTACGTTTTAACAACTTGCAGGCTCAAGAAAATAGAAGGCAGACGAGAGAAACAAGGTACCATGTAATGTAATAACCAGATTTCAGAGCAATTTGGTTTATCACTGTTTCTTCTAACATAGTAACAGGAGATTTATTCTTTAAGGTGTTTAAACCTACGTTAGAACAGAATGGCAACAAACTTAGCGTGTCGGATACCGAATTAAGGCATTTCCACCCAGTGACAAATGATACCTTGTTTTAATTCAGGATGGTATCTTCAGTGAGAGGCTCTGAAATACCAACATTTAATCTGAAAGTTGTCTCAGATTCCCATAATTTTCATTAGAGAAAACCGAAAGGTCAAGATCACCGTTTGTGTAAGATACTTCACATATGAAAAGTGCAGAAGATTCCTTGAATTGCGCTTGGGTCTCCTGAACTGTTTCTCATGAACTTCGTGATTTAAGTATTTTGCATTAGTTTTCTTTCCATATAGATGTGCTTATAATTGTATTCTTTTGGGAATTTATTTTGATTATAAAAAGACTAAAATAAAATTTTATGAAGTACTATTGTATTGTAATAAATCATAGAATTCATAGTTGAGTGCTCCTCTTAAGAAGTGATGTTTTCTTTAAATTTGCCAGTTTTAATCAAGATGCTGGCTTAAATGCATGCAGAGTGATTAGTAGGATTTTCCCAGTCTTCACAGTGCTCAGAGTTCTTTGCTTCCATTCCACAAGCATCTGCAGGCAGTGCGGTGTTGCCCCCAACGCTCCGGACGCTTGCGTTGACTGCTCTTTCACCCATTAGTAAGGTCTATTTCAACCTATTGGGGCCTGTGGTTTCCTTAGAATTAACTACACGTGTTTCTGCTACTTGCTAGCAGTTTAAAAAGAAAATGGTTTTGTTGTTTAAATTAGTTGGTTTCTGAGGATATTTCTTGCATATCTTGGTCAAGTTGGCATCAAATGTTTCTGATATTGCTCAAATTCTGGTTTATCTGCTGTAATGTTCTGTGTTAAAATCACAGAACAGCCCAGGTTGGAGGGGACCTCAACAGACCATCAGGTCCAGCCTTTCATGGGAAAGGGAGCCGAGACGAGATGATCTAGCACCCCGTCCAACCCCATCTGGAAAGCCTCCAGTGATGGGGACTCCACCACGTCCCTGGGGAGGTCGTTCCAGTGAATTACTGTTCTCACTGTAAAACATTTCTTTCTTGTATCAAGATGAAACCTCTCCTGGTGCAACTTGTACCTGTTGCCCCTTGTCTTCTCCACGTGGCTCCTTGTGAAGAAAGACCCTCTCTCTTCTTCGTAGCTGCCCTTTAAGTACTGGAGCACTGTGGTGAGGTTCCCCCTGAGCCTTCTCCAGGGGGAGGAGACCCAACTCCTTCTGTCTTTCCTCGTAGGGCAGGTTCTCCAGCCCTTTGATCATCTTCACGGCCCTCCTTTGGACCCTCTCCAGTCTGTCCATGTCTGTCTTGAGTTGTGGGGAGCAGTGGTCCAGGTGTGGCCTGAGCAGTGCTGAGTAGAGCTGCGGAGCGCTGTGATGTTTGAGGAAATACATTCACATTTGAGCAAGCTGCTACTGCTGGATTATCTGTATCCTATTACCCAGCATCTACGTTGCAGATGTACGTTTTGAAAGCTTCACCAATTCATTACTGAAAAGAAGGAATGTAACATGGTCATATAACACTACAGATAGGACTCCGTAAGCTCAGTTAAGTTTTTGTCCTTTTGAAGTAAAAATTTTAAATTAAAAGGAGGTTACAGTAGCCTTCCGTGTTTGGAAATGGGGAGCTTTCGAGTTTTCATGGCGTGTATAAAAGGTGCCTGACCCTTGAATGTGAGTTTCAAACCTCAGTGGGTGGGCAGATGTTGCTGAGCCCCGCGTGGCCGTGGAGCCTGGCTTCAAGGTGTTCCTCTGGGCGCCGCAGAGCGCAGCCAGAACCACGGCCCCGCGCGTCAGGGTGGCTGGGAGGATTGAATTGCTGTTCTGTACGGGGGCCGAGGCCAGCCCGGTCCTGAGGGACTCTCTGCTGGTTCCCACTTTCTTCTTTACAGGAACTGGGCTCGCTGGGTAAATGGCTGCGTGCCTCCGGCATTTACTGGAACTGCATGATTTACAATTGCATTACAAATGGTTGTTTCAGAACAGATACAGTAAAATATTTGGTCTATGAAAAATGAGCTTATGTGCAGTGATTTTCAGTGGGGTGAATCTAGATCATTTTAATTATAGGGAAATGGATGGCTCTCTTGTCTTTCAGCTTTGTGAAGCTCTCTTCTATAGCATACCTAGCTGTTTTTTGTGGGAAACCAAAGCTTATATGTGTTTTTCTTTTTTCAGTAAACAGTGTAACTTCATAGGAACGACACCAAGATATTTTTCATGGCTGATCTCTTCTTGGATACTGGAGAAATTCTTGTCTATCAAGCCAGCTTGTGGATATATACTGTATTATCGGTACAAAGTATATTATCCCACAAGTGCCATTTTTTTAGAGAAAAAAATTATGGGAAGGAGAAATACCATCCTCTGGCGCAGAAGCTTTCAAAATGCTAAACACCTTTTATGTGGTATGAAAGTACTTTCCTGTGAGAGAACACCTGTATTTAAGCTAAGATGATATGTGAATTTCTTAACCCAATTTTCGGAAAGTGGAAGAGCGCCTGTACCGTGCCTGTTTTGGCGCGCACCATGGGGCGTGGGCAGTTTCTGGGTATCACCCAGGCGATGTGACCAGTCAAACCTCCTCCCTGCCTCGAGCATCTCGTTGGGCTGAGGGGGCTGTAGGCTGCGTCCTGGCTGAGCATCCCTGCCCTGAAGCTTTGGATGGCGCTTTGGGCTGGGACGTTAAATGCTGGAGGTGCACACCAACCCGCATGCTCAGTTTGCACGTGCTTAGGGTGGGAAACCCTGCTTCTGAAGGCACCTGAGAGGAGTGCTCGAAGTGGGTATAGCCAGAGCTCATATGTTAGTTACGTTGGTGTGAATTTAACCAAGTACAGTCTTTTCTCAGAGACCTGTCTGAAATTTGGATGTCTGCCAGACAGTTCTTGTGCTTCTGTGAAAACAGAGTAAAGTCTTTTAGCTTACATAGAAAATACATTTTCATATGTGATAAATTCAGAAAGATGTCAGATTTTTTTTTGTAGCAGATTTGCTTTCTCCTGTCAGCACTCACGAGTGTTTCGCTGTCCAGGAACGTGGCCGTTAAGGGCTTGGGAAGGGCATTGCTAGCAGGTCGAGGGGGGTGATCCTTCCCCCCCCTCCACAGCACTGCTGTACTGGACCCAGCACTGGGTCCCCAGTGCGAGAGAGACGTGGACATACTGGAGCAAGTCCAGCAAAGGGCCACTGCAATGAAAAAGGGACTGGAGCATCTCTCATGTGAGGAGAGGCTGAGGGAGCTGGGACTGTTCATCCTGGAGAGGAGAAGGCTCAGGAGGACCTTACCGACGTGTGTAAATCCCATATGGGAAGGCACGAACAAGAGGGAGCCAGGCTCTTCTCCATGGTGCCCAGAGATAAGACAAGGCGATGGGCACAAACTGAAACCCATGAATTTCCACCTGGGGTTGCCCAGAGGCTGTGGAGTCTCAGTCTGCAGAGACATTCAAACCCGCCTGGCGATGGTCCTGGGCAGCCTGCTCTGGCTGACCCTGCTTGAGCAGGGCTTGGACCAAGGACCTGAGAGCTCCCTTCCAACCTGGGCGGGTCTGTAGTCTTCTGTTCCTTACTTTAGATACAATGAGAATCTGAAGCACATGGTAGATCATAGTTTATTTGATTAAATTATGTAACCCTGCAATGATAAATTCATATACTACAGACCTGAAATTGTTCCAGCTGAGATCACTGTCAAGTTCCACCACAGATGATAAAGCAGGTTTTCTAATTCCTCATGTCTAATTTTATTTGCAAGATACGGTTCTAATGGAAATATACATCATGAAATAATCAGAGAATTATTTTTAATTCTGCCAGTCTCTATTTACATCTTGCTAACCCAGAACACTGTAACTTCACTCGTCTCCCTCTAGCACCTAGCCGTGGGATCAGCTGCTGGGCAGCAGGCACCAGGGTGCTGGGATTCTGGATGTTAGCAGCGGGGTGTGAGCAATGAGCCAGAAGGGTGAAAATCGCCCCGCCAGGGAGGAGGCTGCGATAGTCTTGTGCCTCGGCTTGTTTGCCTGCTCGGTTAGCAGTCAGGCTTGGCGCCTCCTGACTTGCGGACAAAGTTGCTGATGGAGTTGTAAGATAGTATTGTAAGGGACAGAACATAAGGGACAGAAGAAAAGTATTTGATGCCCCAGGATTAGGGAACGTGTGTGGTTAGTACCAACTCTCAAGCAGGTTCACTACAGAACTGCAGCAAGTACTTTTTTGAGGAGACTCTGGGTTTTTCCTTGGGTGGAGTGAAGAGAGCTGACAGCAGAATCACTGCTTTAAATTACCGCTGGCTGCTCTGCTGAGGTGGGACCAAGACGTGCTTAGATACTCAGTAGCTCTGTGTGCTGTGGCCAAGGGAAATGATCCCTTGCATCGTGGATCCTTTGGCTCTTCCCACCCTTTGAGCTTGAACAGCTCGTCCCCCAGCGCGTGCCTGTATCAGCCCTGTGCCTGGGGAGGGTCACATTCTGTTCCAGCCCACCTGGCTGCTGGGGTGGTGATCCATTGACGCTTTTTCCCCAGAAATTGTCCCTTATGATCTCAGTTAAACCTATCAGTAAGATATGTGTGTTTGTATTGATGTGAGGTATGAGACAAAACTGCGTTTTAGGAACCTGGGGTTTCTTTCTTACTAATTATTATCAAGAAGTATTTCCTTCTCTTTCATACGGGAATTATCCAAGAAGTTAGGATTCTGAAGGGGCAGAGATCAGTAATAATGTGACAAACTAAAATACTTGTTTTGAATAACGTTCCAGATGCTTTATGGGCAGAAATGTGGGGGGTCAGAGGATGGGGAGGGGGCTCCCCTTTCTCGGTACCCCGTGCTCACCCGGTGCAGCGAGTGGGCACGGGATGTCGTCCCATGCAGAGGGTTGGCCACAGAAAGCACTACAATAGCCTGTAGGTCATCAGAGGAGGATGCGTGAAGAAATACATTTATCTTAGCATATGTAAGAAGCTGGGACCACTTGACAGACCACAAAAATGTTATTTTTCCACAGTTGAACAATGTAGTATTGATGATAATTGCTTAGAGGGATGTAGAAAGGACTTGAAACACTTGTGTGGATAATGGGAACATTCAGCATTCTAGCAAGCAGGGTTTGTTGGTTGTTTTGGGGTTTTTTAAAATGAGAAGTCATTCTTTAGGACCAAGATCAACCAGTACTTGATGGGATTAGGAGGACCGCTTCCGCAGAGGAAGCGCCTGTCGTTGTACCAGAACCTGTCGCTGGGTTTCTTTTATTTTAGCTGAACTTTTTCTGCAGTGCTACCCCTGGTGATGGCTAGTGGGTTAGAGCTCTCTGTCATCTGATGGTCCATAGCAAATGTCTTTGTTACTTTTCTTTCCTGTGTCATTTCCTTTCGTTCATTTCCCAAGTCAAAAAGTGGTGTTTCTGAAGGACTAGAACTGCTTACTATTTACCAGCGGGTACATCGAAGGGTTGCAGCTGGAATGGCTGATCTTGTTACTCACCTTCAGTTGCCAGGGAAATCATTCTTAATGCAATCAGACATGCAGATTAGCGAAACCAACAAGCAAAGTATCAAGTAAATAATTACGTAGAATGCAACTTAAACTGTACTTTTCATTATAGAATCACCAGCAAAATGAAACAAGCGTCAAACTATTGGCATGTAGGATTGTTGCAGCATTTAGATCAGAGGATTATGTTTCTGGTTTCCCTATGGTTTTTCTGTTGCACAGACACTTAACAGGGATCTGCTGAAAATACAACTATGTTCAGATTGTTTAATAACTTTCTCAGCGTTTTGTGATACAGAATTTTGGCTGTCACACTCATTTCCAGGGACCATGCTTTTAGTGTCCAGTACTTCCCTAGTTCTTTGTTAATTAGTATATTTCTAAAGCACTTTTGAAGTTAGATCAGATCGATAGAGGCATTGCTTCACCAGTTACACAGCTACTAAAACACCAATAGCTTCTGGTACAATTTTGGTTAGAGCATTGCCTGTCGGAATGGGAGATGTGGGTAGGTAATTTCAGAAGCCGCGTGCGCTCCGAGCGAGGCGGCTGTGACTTTGGTGGTGTGGGCGCATTGCTTCCGTAGGCAGATGTGCAAGTGGGCGCATTGCTTCCGTAGGCAGATGTGCAAGTGGCTGCATTGCTTCCGTAGGCAGATGTGCAAGTGGCTGCATTGCTTCCGTAGGCAGATGTGCAGAGGCCTGGAACCGCAAACCAGGGAAACGCCGTCCTGTGAAGTTCCAGCTTCAGAGCATTGACAGAGTCTAGGCTTGGCATTCAGGAAGTTCAAAGCCGTGTGCATTGCCAAAAATACGCTTCTCTGGAAGTGTATTACCAATTATGATCAGATCAGTCACCCCCTGGAACACACTGCCTTGCAGCCTGGAGGAGGTGTATCGCGTGGTCCTGTAGCGATGAGGTGCCTTCAGAAGCTGAAGGCGTCTCCCTTTCAGAGTATCCTAAGCAGATGTTGGTGTTATATATGTAACTGGCATATGCTGTTGTTTTCTGGCTTCTTGTTTGCACTTCTTCATGATTTTTATTGTTTCTATTTTTGTGGGGTTTCTACTGCTCCCATATTTTGAAATTGGAGGATGTTTTGGTTTAATTTTAACTTTTTCCAGACAGTGTGAAATGATTGCTTAAACATGTCAGATCGTATCTCTGCTGAGAAAAAAGTTAACGTCGTGATTCGTGCAAACAGATCATCAACATGACTGACATTGTTTATTGTACTTCTGTTTTTAGAATAATATATAAATGCTCTATGTGTGACACTGTGTTTACCCTACAACCTTTGCTCTATCGCCACTTTGATCAGCACATTGAAAACCAGAAGGTGTCTGTTTTCAAGTGTCCAGACTGTTCTCTTCTATATGCACAGAAACAGCTTATGATGGATCATATCAAGGTGTGTAGGCATCTTCTCTTGTTTCGTTCATAGATACCATTTGTCGTGCAATATTTGCTGTGAGAAAATGCTGTAAAAGCACAGAACACCAAGGAGACTGCTGAGAGAGATGTTAATGATTTCAAGAGAGTAATCTGTGAATGATGTTCTCAAATGTTAAAATGTTGTATTTTGTTTCGTCTTCAGTGTCTCTGTGATGCAGTCACTAACTCAGTTTTTCTATATGAATATTGATTTTGGTATGCCAGGAGTATCTCGGGGCACTGCATTCAACAGGTCATTTTAGCAAAATAATAATGGGTATAGTGAAGTCAGTTAGCCCAACCCTAGCAAGCATGGGGCCTGATTTACAGTAGTCCAAGCATGATTCCAGTCATTGGGAGTTGCGAATGCCAAGTGCATTGTAAAATCAAACCTTTGATGTTCAGAAGTCACCGGCAGGAACCGGTATGTTTCTTGAATGGATGCAGAGGTTATTTGCGTGTGTGTTTGCATACAAACACCAACACATGCATGCTTTGAAAAAGACTTGAAGTGGATTTTCTCACCCTGATAACTGAAGATTTACTGTCATCCTTGCAAGAACCAGCAGTCCCCTGGCTATAATTTGTTATCTGTGTATTTTAAATATGCTGTGTTACCTTGTTTTATATACCAAATCTGTTATCAGTGCTGCAGTTTCCTATGCTCTGTGATCATGATCTGGTGCCTGGTAACAGCTGAAGTTATTTACACCATTGCAAAGTATTGCAGTCCAGAATGGTAGCACTTAATTCAGTGGGTTTCTCTTGCAGCGACACGCAAGTCTTAGTCAAATTTGTATACAGCACAGTGGAAAACCAGACATCTTTCGTGTCTGCTAAAAACATCATTTTGCATTTTAATCTCAACTATGGCACTTGTAACCTCAGAAATCTCTGAAGTTGTGTTGAAAACAAGATCACAAGTCTTGAAAAAAAAGTTACTCTTAAAGCCAATGTTAAACTTGAGGAGGAGATAGGGAAGGGCTGACCCAAGATGTTCAGAAATATGAGGAATGGGTATTTTCTTTATTTCTCAACTAGTTCATGTTTACTGTAAGAATCCTCTTATGTTTATGCCAGATATCTGAAATGGTCCTTGCATGCAGCAATGCCAAGTCCTATTTTCTGTTTCCTTTGGTCTACTTGTATTGCTTCTTTTTTTAACTAAATAGGCGAATTCCTTATATTACAATGTATGTCTTATTTACGTAATTAGTTTTTCTTGACTCGGGTATTATTGTAAAAGTATTGTTATACCTGTACCTAACTACTTTAAGACCCAAAAACAACTATTTTAGGAGCATGATCTGACTGTAGTTAGGGCCAGAAGCTGTTCTTGCATAGATTAGGGTTGCTCAGCACCTCCCATCATAAAGATATTCCCAGTTACTTACTATCGGGGCACTAACTCTTTTGGCTTTAGTGTTCCATGCCAATATTTGTACTTTAAACCAGTGGGGTTTTAGCATGTTTCTCTCTAAATAATTCAGACATTTTTGAGAATAGAAATAGAGGATTAGAACATACATGTGCAGTAACAGTATTACTGCTTTTATTCAGAATTGCTAGTGCTTTTACATTTGGGATGTGTGTATAGCAGTAGGGACAGCAGCAGCAAAGTACAAATTGGACTTCAGTTAAGGGGGAATGAAAAAAAGCAGTAACAGGGTATAGATAAAAACAGAAAAGGACTTGGGGAGAGGACAAGAGCAGAGCCCAGGCCAGGTGCACAGAAAGTAATTGGTATGGCTAGACATGAACCATCAAGGCAGAGACAACGTGGATGAAAATAGAACAGGAAGGGATAGAAGGAAGCTCAGAAGGAGGTTACTTAAAGCAACAAAAAATAACCTGGAATAATTCCTGCAGATGTGAATGTTTCTTGTTGGTAAAAATCTATGTCTCATTTTCCTGTAACGTCTAGCTACAAGTTACAGCCAGTAAGAACAGGGGGTGAAGGTCCGGACTGGAGGTGTAACACTCCCAGTTCTGCTGGTGAGGCGTGCTGTGATGACTGTGACTCCATGTTATGCTTTAGTGCTTTTTGTTTATTTTCAAATAAGAAATTAAATTTCAACTATTGCATTTAAAAGACATTTTGAAAGTTGAGCACTAACATCTTCCATGCTGACAAGTTGAGCTGGGATGGAATCTCCAGGTCAATCTTCACTTGCCTGAAAGTATAGGAACCTCCTTCCCCCCTACCCCATGCTGCTTTGTTCTTGTCCTGGTGCTCTGGGATACTA
The DNA here is from genome assembly GCA_017310255.1 of Butorides virescens. Lineage (NCBI taxonomy): Eukaryota > Metazoa > Chordata > Aves > Pelecaniformes > Ardeidae > Butorides > Butorides virescens. Next base: position 21,796 of record JADKXX010007079.1, on the reverse strand, counting down.
AAGGCAACCTCCTCCTTCACTACACAATTTCAGTTTGTTCTTGGAGCCTGTCAGTTGGTCCTGTGTGCTTTCCTTTTTAATAACATTTTAGTTTTTTAAATTACTGGCTTTTCTTTTATAAGTTGTTAAATAGAAGAATATGTTCTACAGATCAGGTTGATATTTGCTGTACAGCCAGCGGGGAGTCCCAAAAGCCACAGGATTTACAAAAGAACTTCGTACTGAAGTATTGCACTGGAGTATCAGATTTGTATTCTAACATTCTCAGAATCAAGAATGTATTGAATGTTTTTTGTTTCTGAGATTGCCTGTGGGAAAAAGAATTATGTTTGGCATGGCTAGACACATCATTCAGGATAGTTATAATAAAGGTCAGTAGATGAGATGATGAGAACATTGTCATTGTAAAGGACAAGTCTTTAGACGTGACAGAGACCTTGGTAGTGGATCCACGTTCAACGGTACGTTACGTCTGGGCTGCAGTTCCCTTCGTTGGCCCAGAACCCTGCCGACTCATTCCTGTTGTGTCCATGTTCATATATGAAACTCAGACTCACAGCTGAAGCCCAGCTCTTCCTGAACTAGTCATCTTTTTGGTAGACTCAGGTATCCCACCAGCATGTGACACTGGCCCCAGAAACTGGGGAAGGAGGAGGTGGAAGAGTTCTTCCCTTCTTACTGGTTGTTTACTTAAAGTCTAGAAATAAATGGGTGAAGAAGGGTCATTACCTAAGAGCTGCAGGGCGCTTGGCAACAGCTTGTTAGACACCTCGTAGCTGTCCCCTGGTCTCGGGGACCCCGTCAGCCCTGCACACCTCTGCTCCTAAGGACTGTTAGAAACGTAGCCCTCATTAGGGTGCTCATAACCTGAGCATGGAGTAGGACAGGGCTTAACTCGGCCTCAACATAAAATATTCATATATCCCAGACAATATAGTTGCCTGATCTTTCCCGAGTTGCCTTTTCTTGTTTTATTTACCAATGTGCCAAGTCCAAATTTGTCAGTAAAAACTTCTCCTCCTTGGAAGTCTCTAAGTCACATAGTTTGAAATGGGGATGCTCAACTAATATGTTAGGTAAGTAGAGAGAGGAATTAAAGTACTTCTTGAGCCCTTTTTTCCTCCCTATTAAACAGCAATTTAAACTTCACCTACAAAGTCTCCTTTTTTTTTTCTTTTTTTTGGTGAAAATATGTAGCCACTGAAGAAAATGTCTCTTTAGCTATGGGGTATCTGTTAGTGCTGCTGACTAGTTTCTCTTTATGCTAGGCCTTGCTTTTACTTAATCATGTTTCTTTAAGTTAAGAATGTGATCTGATAACAGTATTACAAAGTAATACAGACTTCTGATTCAGGGGTCTTTGCATTTTGTCAGTGCACTGTATACATCTATGTTAGTTTTGTACTTTTTTGTCTTCTCTTTTATTGTAGTCTATGCATGGAACTTTGAAAAGTGTTGAGGGGCCACCAAACCTGGGGATAAACCTGCCTCTCAGTACTAAACCCACAACTCAGAACTCGGCCAGTCACAACAAAGAGGACACAAAATCTGTCAACGGAACAGAAAAGTTGGAGAAGAAATCTCCTTCTCCCATAAAGAAAGCAGAGCCTAAGAAAGTCGCTAATCCTGGCTGGACGTGTTGGGAGTGTGATAGGCTCTTCACTCAGAGAGACGTTTACATCTCTCACATGAGGAAAGAACACGGAAAGGTAAATTAATAATATTCAATTACAAAAAGTGAACTAAACCAGAAATATGAAGTCTTTTTTTTTTCCAAACTCGGTTGTGTTTTTGCAAATCATTCCTTCTAAGTTCCATCATTATTCTTCTCTGTTCTTGTATCTATTTCATCTTTCTCTCTTTGGCTGCTTAGTTTTTGTCATTCTCTACATAGTTCTACTAAGAAAATCCACACACTCTTACTTAATTGTAGGCTTGTTCATCTAGTGCCAAAATTTCTTCAAGATGGGAAGAGCAAAAGATGTTTCAGTGTTTCGTCCCAGTCATCTAATCTGATCCAGGTTCTCATTTCTTCCTTTGTGCTTTCTCAGTTCCCTCTCTCTCTTGAAAATCCATTAACTGTTAGACTCGGGGAATGGAGCCTTGTTTTAGTGCTCCAATGAGTGCCAAACAGCATTTCATTTTAAAGGTGGGCTCACGCTAAGGTCAAGCCGTGGCTCTAAGCTTGCGGTTGTAGGTTCAGCCAACAAGTCGGCTGAGTTAAACAAGCTGTATTTTGTATTTAAAGCAGCTGGATTTGAGGTAGCTTGCGTAAAGTGGATTGAAAGTGAAGTGTGGGGATGGTGTATTCTCAAGGCAGCAGAAAGGCAGCTTGATGTCCTTGCTGCATCCCATAGCTTTTCCAGTTAAATGCAATTAAAAAGACCGGCAGGGAGGCAGTAGGGAGAGTGGTCCCCGGATGGACCCTTCGTCGCTGCGTTTGGGACAGACCCGGTGCTGGCCCACGGCAGTCGCCTGCTGCCCAGCCCTGTCCCTTGCTGCGTGCTAGCGAAAACGGTCTGGCTCTTCCGTCAGCTGGGAAGCGGGGAATTAAACTAATGCACTGTGCTCATGGAAGAGCAGAACTGGAAGGGATAACAGACGTATTTTGTCTAAGTGGAGAAGAATCACCCTTCATGAAAATCTGTAGGTTTCAGGATGCTGATATGCTGTAGTAAATGATAGCACATTTCCAGAGGTTTCTGGGTCCCTTCAAATTACTGTGCTTCTCTCTAAAGCTGTTGTGCAAATTATTTTATTCTGTTTATAAACATTTTATGGAAAAGCTAAAAATGCCAGACTGCTGAGCGTCATCTCTAATTTTCTTATGACAACTTCAAGCAAATGGCACCCCAGCCTGACAGGAGACTATCTCCATGTTTCTCCTTGCCTTCAGTAACTCCCATGCCATTCTTTCAGCCTTCCCGCTGTAGAGTCCTGTAGCTACATTGCCCTTGGAACAAAACACACAAAACCAAAGGATTATGATTCACAGAACTACTTTTTCTTTTACCTGGTTCTCCTTTTACAGCTTGAGGGCACAAAAAGTAGACAAACAGCTGAGATCCATTTGATTTCTTCAGTTGCTTTAAAAGACCATTTTTGCATTTCTGCCCATTGAGGTCGCCGAGGAACTGTTAAGTGCTTCAGTGTCAGGCCTAGCAGGTATTTTCCTGACGCTTTTGCTGGGTAGTGCCTGTAAAGAAACTCCCTGAAATGTGCTGTGGTCCCTGCGGCCTGCCTGTGCACTGATACTTGTTTCTGATCCTGTGATGCTGGTACAATCACAGTTTAATTTTCTGTCCAGTCAGTCTCTTCAGCAGTATATAAACTGTTGGTCAACTCTCTTTTGCCCATTAGTCCAAATATTAACTCCTCAGTGCTTTACCAGCAAGCAGAACTAAATTTAAGACCAGGTGCATTTTACTTTGATGCAATTCTTAAAAACAAAACACGGCAGCCTCCCTGTGAAACCATCACTTGCGGGTGAACGAGAGAAGGACGCCCAGTCTGATCCAGTCTAGGGCAGAGTGGCAGAGGGCATGTCAAATACGGTTAGTCACGCACTGGTAATGCTTCGAAATACTAGTTTTAAATATGTATCTTTCTACCTCTGATTTTAGTAAGAATGTGCAATGTTACCTCAAGAACAGCCCTTAATATGAAATATTAGATAATTGTTGCACTCGAATACCGCTCCAAAGGCCTCTTGCATTGCTTACCTTTATGTGCTAATTTTTATCCCCTTTCAAGCAGGGTAACGTGGGAGGCGTGTATCTATTAAAATGAACAGAGATCCAACTCCGTGTCTTTCAGCAATGGGTGATAAAGACCGGTTGCTATGTTCCTTCTAGACCTCTCGAAATTTTTGGTAATTGTTAGCTTTCAAAATGACTATATTCAAAAACAAAACTTTTATGGATACGTTTTATTGTAGAGAGACTAGAAATGAGCGCAAGTTAACCAAGTGTGTGATATGGGTCTAATAATTCATGCAATTAATTATTAGTCTGTTTTTCTTAAGAATGATAGACGTGGGTTAAATGCTCTAAAATGATCCGTACAGAATATCTGTTAAAAACTTTAATTAAGCAATTCATGACCTATTCACAAAGTCCACTGTCATGTAAGGTACTTGAAGATAATTAGTTTCAAACTTCTAATTGCTGCTTGTGCAGGGTCAGAGTGAAAGCCTGGAGCTGTAACCCTTCGTAGCTGATCCCAGGCTGGATTATTCAGAGGTATACTAGGTGAGGTATTGTAATGTGTATCCTCTTTGGACAGAGTCTTGAGTTTCCAGACCTTACTGGGAAATGTCTGCACAGACAGACAGACAGATCCACATTTTCTATATCCTCTTCCTGAGCTGGTTGAAGGTAAGCCAGCTGTGGGGTAGGAAAATCTGTAGCCACCTTGGTGTGACTCTGCCTCATCTTAAAAGTGCTGTTTTAAAAAAAAAAAAAAAAAAATAGTAAATGTTATTAGCCCAGACAAAGAGTGGTTCTAACAAGTCTGTACAACTCCTGGCTTGAAGCTGGATCACGTATGTCTGCACTCAGCCAGGTAGAAGTAGTGTTTCTGTGAAAGGACAGATGTTTTCTAAGCAGGGATTGCTTCACTAATTCCGGCTTGCTGTGCATCTAATTGAACATCCTCTTTCTTCGTGTAAAGACAAGATGCTGTACAACAGGTCCTGCTGCACCTAATTACAGAACTAATTTTTTTAGTTCTTTTGGTTTTGGCTGCCATTGCAGAAACTAATGCATCCAAAATCCCATTTGGGTCTCTATCCAGAATCTTCCCAACAAATTCAGAACGAGTACGGTGCTATGGATGGTTACCCCAGGTAGCGCCCCTCGTGTTCTGAGAGGGACTGGGTCCCACTGAGCACGGTCCTCCTGCTGCTTTTCGGACCGAGCGCTTGATGCATCTGCACTGTGCGGTGGCCTTGGCAGAGGTACACGGGCTGTCCTGGTTGAGCTTGTATGCACAGCATGGTGAGGGCTGTTTCTTGATAGAAGCCCTAATAGGACATCACACTTTATTTTATTTTATAAATTCTTCCCAGAGCATTGCAGTCATACGCATACTGCAAAACCATACTGTAGAATGTATTGATTAAAGCATTAGCATTAATGAGTATGCACTGCGTGTAAACACTGTCAAGTTTTCACCTTTAACAATTTAAGAGCAAAATACGTTGATTTCCTTTTATTTTAATTGGCCTCTAAACGTGAAAGGAAGTCTAGGTTGAACAGTACTGTGGCTCTAACAGCATTATGTTGACTAGCCCCAATAAAATTACCATATCATGTTTCCTAATGGGCTGCTTCACATTTGCATGGACAGACCTTTCAAAACCGCTTTTCTTTCCTTCCCCCACACTCCATGTGATTTTGGCCTTGGTAGCGAAAGGTCTCTCGTCTCGCTGTAACAGCTCTTACTCCTTCAGCCGTTCCAGGCATCGCTGTTTCCTGTGCACAACCCTTCCGCCGTTCACTCCAAACGGAGCGGTACCTGGTAATTGCCAGTGGTGACATCCCCCCCGCAGATCTCCGCTGGCGTGTCGGTCGCTGTTCCTGAGCAGCGTGGCGTTAGGGAGAATACGAACGTCAACGTAGAGTTCAGCACTGGGAGCACAAATACAGGATGGATGTTTTTCCCTTCCTTAAGCATTTCTGTATGGCTTGAGCTTGTTAGTATGTAGGATTGAGAATATTATTATAATAATCATAATGAATGTTAGGTGCCAGAAAATGACTCTTGGCATACTAAAATGTCCACGTGGATTATTGTACATCTCCATTGTTTAGGAATTTGTCACTTCCTCAGAAGGTAAGAATAAGTAAGCCAAACCCTTTACGTTATTCCATAAAGAAAATCTTTGCTATTGACTACTTTGGGACATAGGGACAGGCCTTGGGTGGATTCTCCAGAAAAGTCAAGAAGCGTTGATCCAAGTCTTTCACTTGGTGTCCTCAGTTGCAATAGAATAAAATGATATTGTTTTTTTCAGTTTCCAAAAAAATGCCGGAAAGAGAATGTTATTGACACTATGGAGGGGAACTATGATCACTGCTAGAGCAGGAAAAAGAATCCAAGGAACATGATTTTCCCTCTAGATACCTGACTGATTGTGTGAAACTGTCCATCCCTTCGCTTGTACCAGACCAGCAGGCGTAAGCCCTCCCTCAGACTGGAACACTTGAAATCTGGGTCCGTGCAATCCGGATTTCTTTTGGGACGTTCCAGTAAAATCCATTTATTTTTTTAGACCCAGGACACGTTGATTCTGGCAGGAATCATACTGAATGATGAGTGTGGGATCCTGGCCCTGACTGGATTTTTGAAAAATAAACTGGAAAAGTAATCTGGAAAGGTCTTAAATTAGATTTGTTTGCTCAGTGTTTGGATTCGATTTCCAAAAGGTTGTTTCGATTTCCTTGTTACTGCCAAAACAGCAAAAAATTGCAGATACGAGCTTGAACAATCCAGCTACCTGTGAAAGGAAGCGGGACGTCTGTTTGGGAATATTTGAATTCCCTAACTGCAGCTACCCGGGTTGATGAGACGGGCCCTTTGACTGAGCTCCGGGACTGATGGAATTAAGGGACGGGACCATGTCATTCATTCGTTCTTGGGGCTTGCGTAGTCCGCCGTTTTGGAGATGTGATTTCCTCAGATAACAGAGCTCCTGTGGCCGTGTTTCGCTGGGATGACATGGATGGAGACCACTCCACCCTTTTCAGCTTCCTTCTCTTTCTGCTTCCAGTGTAGTATAGCTGTAACATAAGCCCCACGGAATTCCCCAAACACCTCCCTCAGGTTGGCATCAGACCATACGTCGCATCTCTTCCTGACTTCTCCGAGCTCTGTTAGTGTGACGGTGTCCGTGATGTTCTGCTGTGGTCCTTGCGTGCCCCTCACCCCTCCTTGCCGGTGACTGACAGGCTCTCGGTCCGCAGCTGCAGGCGTAGTGCGGTGCTGGGAAGGGAAGGGTTACTGCAGAGTGCAAGCAAACCTCTCGCTTCCCGCCTTCCCTGATCCAAAACCAATCGCTGATCTGCCTTGCTGCTTTGGTGGAACAAATTCCCTTCATCCCCAGTCTGTGACACCAGTTTAGAACTGGTGGTAGAGGTGTGCGTGTAACTCGTGCTGGCCACGCAGCTTTGAAAGAGGCCCGGGGGCTCTGACCCGTGGGGTGGGGCTGCGGGGGCTCGGAGGTGCAGTACCAGGGCCCTGCTAGGTCAGGCTTCTTTCCGGTTACTGCAAGTTTGACACATGTGCTACTTTTACTACGCTTTTTTAATTGATGTATTTTCCTTCTTTTTTTAAAGAAAACAAACATCTGTGTCAACATAATTAATGTATTTTCCTTCTTTTTTTAAAGCAAATGAAGAAACATCCATGTCGACAGTGTGACAAATCCTTCAGTTCCTCCCATAGTTTATGTCGTCACAATCGCATCAAGCACAAAGGCATTAGGAAGGTTTATACGTGCTCGTAAGTTCTACTTTTATTTATTTAGAAACGGAGTATAAATCAACAAAATCCATTGTTGGATGAATTTCTTTTTGTGATTGTATAAAAGCCAGTGTCCCATTCATTCAAATTAATCAGGTATTTAGATACGGAGCCAGGCCAAACTACTGGGGCTGTCCTGCATGCATAGAACACAGCAGGCTACTGGGAAGGCGCGTACCTGAAGCCCACTGTCTTCCCGGGGCTTTGGCGAGCAAATCTGAAACGTCGCCGAGCTGCGAGTTGGCATGGCTGATAGTTCTACAGAGGTGAACTTGGTTTTCAGTGCTCTCCCAAAGATACAACCCACTCTTCTAATCTGCCAAAGCCAGTATTCGTGGTATTTTTCTCATAGATAAAACAGTGTGATGTCTGAAAATCCTTAGTGATGTTGAAGTGGCTGGGGAGACGATACCCAACTTAATAGAAAAGCCACTGTCAATCAGATAGGATACACAACCCAAACTTCTGTTGTGTGGCCATCCCCCCTCCGGACACCTGTATGATATGTTACACCACTGGAGCTCGGGAGGAATACACTTGCCAAAAGCACAGGAGAGGTTTAGAAGTGATGGAGCTGGTTCTGTGAGGGAGAACAAAGCACAGACTGTGAAAGCCAAGTTTGTTCTGGTTCGAGGTTGGAAAGGGAGCTGAGAAGGAACTGTTAGTCCCAAGGAGATAAAGTATTTGGATTTGAATGCAGAATTGTCATTTGGAGCCAGCGTTCATTATAGATGGAAGATGGTTGCTCTCCCTATGAAATGTAATTTGAGGAGAACTTGGGAAAGGGTCTAATAGAACATACAGTTCGGTGACATTAGCAGGGCTCCAAGAAGCAAACGGGGATGCTCCCAGGTTTTACTCTGACTCACACTTTGTACCATTCTGGATATTCTCTTCAGAGAACTTCTCATTTGCTCTGAATATAAATTGCTCAAACATTTCCAGTTTTATTTTGTAATTATATTGTTGTCTTGTAGTACTTACCTGTGCAATTGATTGGGAAAACATTGTTGCTGTCTTTAATAGATTGCATTCTAGTCTGGCTTTATTTACTGGTCCTATTTATATGCAGAATACTACGGCTTTTGTTCAGCGTGACGTTTGAATCTCTGCATGTCTGCTTTGTGTGTATGTAGGCACTGCCCAGATTCAAGACGTACCTTTACCAAGCGGTTGATGTTGGAAAAACATATTCAGTTGATGCATGGCATTAAAGACCCTGATGTGAAAGAAATGACTGAATCAGCAAATCTGGAAGAAAGGGAAGTAAAAGAAGACACAAAGGTAATCATGTGGAAGATTCATTCCGTCACTGAGAGTGAATTTTTTGTGGGTATCATTCGGGATCTTTAAACAGATGTAGGTATTTTGATCCCATAAAAGTCTGATCAAAAAATATCTCAAAGGTTCCTGCAACAAATCCTGTCATGCTTGCACTAGAACAAGTCTTTTCGGACATTCTGTTTGGTTTGATCGCTGAGTGATGGAGAATATCACTCACCCCTTAGTGGTTTGCTTCAAGAGCACCTTTCAAATCCTCTGCACCCAAGTCCCCTCATAGCTGTAGGAAAGCTACAGGTTAGGTAGAAGCAATGTGACCTTCCAAATCCCCAGCCTTGAGCTTATTTGATGTAAATTTTACAGTGAAACTGCTTTCAATCTGACAACTGAAATACAGCAGGATCTCTCTTGATTCATCCTCTGGCAATATGTTGGTTTGGTTACTAACAATCTGGAGATAACCTGTCGGGTCAAATTTCAAGCATGAAATAATACAAAGTAATTAAAACACTGTTCCAGAAGGTGGTGCTGAAAAGTTCCTGGGCTGATGTTCTACATTCTGTACACAACTGGCGTCTCCCTGGTGGGTGTCCTCGGACGCAGTTACGCCAGCACATATTTATTCAAGTTTAACGCAGTGTATTGGGTGCTGTAGCTCTATTAGAGATGACAAACCAAATCTTACGTGTGATTTATAGTAAAGAAACCCCCTAGCTTTCCAACATGCACAACATAGGTTTGCTTGTGTTATTTCGAATATTGGGTTTCTCAGAGTTGTACTGGAATCTACCAGGGGAAAGGTTTTGAAGTTTGCAAGTCACAAACAGTTATGAGAATTGCTGCCTGTGTGTGTTTACGTGACACCATCTATGGCCTTTTTTAGGTTCCTAGTCCAAAGCGTAAATTGGAAGAACCTGTACTGGAGTTCAGGCCTCCACGAGGTGCAATCACGCAGCCATTGAAGAAGCTGAAGATCAATGTTTTTAAAGTTCACAAGTGTGCTGTTTGTGGCTTTACAACAGAAAATCTCCTCCAGTTTCACGAACATATTCCTCAGCATAAATCTGATGGCTCCTCATACCAGTGCAGGGAATGTGGACTCTGCTACACGTCTCACGTGTCCCTCTCCAGACATCTCTTCATTGTACATAAGCTGAAGGAGCCTCAGCCGGTATCGAAACAAAATGGGTCTGGGGAGGATAATCAGCAGGAAAATAAACCCAGTCATGAGGATGAATCATCTGACAGCTCGGCATCGGACAGAAGATGCAAAGTGTGTGCAAAGACTTTTGAAACTGAAGCGGCCTTAAACACTCACATGAGAACACACGGCATGGCCTTCATTAAGTCAAAAAGAATGAGCTCAGCTGAAAAGTGATCAGAGTGTTTGGGACGCAGAAATCCCTCTCCACATTGGAATACTAATGACACTTTTGCTACAGAAAGTCCAAGGTATAATAGTGTTAACAGTACTGTTCAGGCTGTTGCAATATATTCTGCATAAAAGCGTCCCCTTCCTTCACCTCATTGTCTATATCCTCAAAACCATCGGAGCAGTATTTGAGTTGAAAAGAGTTTGTATATATTTAAACTAATAACTTTTATACTCTTTGTTATGTGTTTGTATTGGTATCTAGTGGAAAATTTGGGTTTTTCTGTTTTGTTTATGTTTTGTTTTTTTCAAGTAAGTTTCTTTAAAACAGAGTTCTGGATGCTGGGGCAGTTCCTTAGGTTCTCTTCAACTCTTTCTTATTTGAATGCTTCTGAAAGGAAGCGTAGCTAAAGGAAGCGCATCCGAAGGCGGCGCTTGGAGGGGAGCAAGCTGCAGGGAGATTTTAAATTCCAAGAACTTGTGCTTCTAAATGTCTAAGGAAGCTTTTAAACTTTCTCTTAAAAATATATATATTAAAAAAGAAAATAGTTGGTAGTACCACTGCGTCTGTACATGCAGTGCTGGTTTTAGGTGGCAACACCAGAACAGGTGCAGACCCCCTAGAATGGTCGAGTACTTTTGGAAAGTATAATTGCACAACTCTCTCTATCATGAAGGGATTTTTTTAGGCCATCAGGTGCTTGTGATCAAAGCTCAACGTGTTACAAAAGGGCTGGGCTGCTCTGGAGCTAACAAATAAGGTGTAATTAGAGGAATAGGTTTATACTGATGATGTTTTTTGTCATGTAATTTATTAAACATGCTATAGACGCGAGTACACAGCATTATGTATTTTCCTTTATTGCTGGTTATTGAACGACAATAGTTAACCCTTGCTGCAGGGGTTGGTATGCTCATGCCAAATGTTCTGGTGCTGTTGTTACGTGCAGCCACAACTGTCGAGGAGCTGACGCGCCAGCCCGCGCGGGTTCGGCTCTAGCACAGACCGATGGAGCTGGTTCGGCCATTTCAGACGTGTGTTGTGTCACAAAGTGCAAAAGGTACCATACTGTCCCTTTCCTATATAGTTCTCTGTGAGAGTTATATTTTTGGTTTGGTTTGGCATTTTATACCTTGTATGTATCCCTAAAAAAGAATTTTGTACTTTTTTTTAAAACAAATTGTGTATATATAGATAGCTGCATGAGATACAGTAGTAATCGTTTGGTTCCTTAAAGTCTTGCTGCTGTCAGATGTTACTATACACTATGTCCATTACAGCTGTATTAAACACATTTCATATGTAAATAAATGTGGAGCATTTTGCCCCTAAAGATTCATGAGATTCGGTTATTTATCATTAAATTTTAACAGTTTTAAAAATGGAAGTGTTTGAAAGAATATGGATCCTTCTCGGCCACCTCTGTAGAACTTCTTAATCACTCTGGAAAGCGTGTATCGGGCGCACTGGTTCTGCTTTCTCTCTTCATCCTCGTTCTTGATTTGGTCCGTCGGTAAATGCTTGTTGCCCCGTTTACATGACTGGCCTGTCGAGTGGTTCTGAGGTACTTCTCCATCCTGAGACACGCGGCGGGCGTCGCGGGATCTTCGTGTGTAACGCGCCCTGGCCATCACTGCCCTCTCCATTCAGTGTATACCTCCGACACTTGTTTGTTGATGTGCACTGTCAACTGTACAACAAATGAGTTATCACTATGCAGAATGGTGTTTTGTATACAGTGAACAGATAATAAAAGTTAAATTTTCACAGCCATTATTAATACTTTTGTTTATTCTCCCTTTTCACCGTGCTGCACCTGCAAGGGACGCTCCGAACCGGAACCTCAGGTCATTGCGGGCGCTGCCAGGAGGCAAAACGCTGACAGTCCCTGGCGGGTCATCTGGGAGCTGCCGGGCGAAGAGAGCTGCCTGGGGGCTGAGAGCCCACCGCCCGAGGCCCCACGCTGCCGGGGCCGGCGCGGAGGAGGAGGCTCGGCTCGCTCTGCCGCAGCCGTGGAGCGGGGCTCGGCGCGGAGCGGGAGGCTCGGTTCAGTTTTAATGGGGAGATGGATTTAGCTCTCCTCCTGGTAATCTCTCGGCAGGTTTAAGGGATGGCGGGCCTTGAACTGCCCCGTGATCTCTGGGCACGTGTCCGAGCTCCCGCAGCCTTGGCTCTGGCCGGGCCGTGCCACCTCTCCTCCGGGCAGGTGGCTCCCTCGGCAGGCAGAGACCCACCCCGCGAGGGGCAGCGGCGATCCTGGGCACCACGGCTTCTTCCAAATGCCAGGCCTGGGGAAACGAAAAGCGGCGGTGGGACAAGTAGTACCGTCCTGTTTCTGAGCTGGTATTTCTTGCCTAGGCCTCCAGATGCTGGGGACCTTCCTTCTGTATCTGCCGAGAGATGAGAGGTCCCTCAGCACCGGCAGCGAGCGGGGCCAGCTGGGTGCCTCTCGTTCCGGGGCAGACCCCCAGGGTGCAAGCAGGGATTGCTTGCGGGAGCGGTGCTCCTGCCGCTTCCCTTTTGAGATTCTTCTGCCTGGAAGTCGGCCTTGCCCAAGCAGAGATTTCCTGGGAATGACCAACCTGTTTGTTCATTGCTGGTTTACTTCACCTCGGGCAAAGGAAGTTTCACACTTTATTTGGCTGACCCCTTCAGAAATCACGGCTCCTTGGCTGCTCAAAGCCCCTCAGCCTACGCCTGGTGTGGTCCTGAGCGCGGTGGTCCTGTCTCCCTGCCCATCCAGCTCTCGGGACACTCACGGTTACGGGATGGAAGAGCAGAAGCAAGCCGTGGCCCCGGGCGCAGCGCGGGCGGGCGGGGAGCGCGGTGCCGTAGCAAGGAGCTGGGTTGCTGCTGGCCTCTGCCCCCCCATCCAGCCACGGGTTCGGTGCAGGTTTCGCCGCCGCGGGTTCGGTGGGGGTTTCGCTGCTGCGGGTTTGGTGGGGGTTTCGCCGCTGCGAGAGGGGAGGCTGCACAGCCTCCTGTGAGCAGGGGTAACGCTGCGCCCCGCCGCACGGCTGGCGTTTCAACCAGGAGGGGCTTGAGGGACACCGTGGTGCCATGTAGCCAGAAGGACGGCGCAGGGAAGGGAAAGCCTGAGAGACGCTTTCTGTGCCTCTGCAGGCCAGAGAACCAGCAGCAAACATCTGGGCACAGCTGCAGCACGGGGGCAACCCGAGGAGCGCCGCCGGGTGAAGGGGAGGAAGGGAAATGGATCTGCGGCTTCTCCTCCCCTTCCCCCCCGGCTGCTGGGCCGTGCAGGCTGAAGGGGAGCAGCCATAACCCAAAAGCACGGCTTGGCTCCTGCTGGGGCACAGCCTGGGCGGGGGCGGGCACAGCCGCTGCCCACAGGAGGCAACTCCAGCTCGGTGCCTGCTTGCCGCCAGCCCGGGGTGGCCGGCGCGGGGGCAGGAGGCGAGCCCTGGGGGACGTTGTGTGGAGGGGCTCCCAAGAGGCGGGAATGGGAGGAAGGACGGGAGCGGCAGGAAGGTGATCTGGGGGCGAGCAGCGCGTGCAGCGGCGTGGGACACCCCCGGAAAGGCAACAAGCCGGGGTGGCGTGCCTAGGGGGATTGCTTCCTCCTGTAAACGATAAAGAAAATATTTAAACATACTTCTACGCATGATCTGACATTTGAATTGTTTGCTTTTAATTAATGTTGTGACACTGACAGACAATGACAGCGGTGACGTTAATGCTTCTCTTCTACACCTTCTCTCCTCCGAGGATTTAACAGTAATGGATTAAACCTCGGCAAACCTCTCCGTGAGGTAGGGAAGGGATCATTTAGCCCCCACCGTTCCGCAGCCACTCTTTCGGTTGGACACCGGGGCACTTAACACCGCACATCAGCTCTAGCAAGCGGGTTAGAACAGAAACGCTAATTAAGGCTTCGGGGAGCGTTTAGGCAGGCGGAACGAAGCGCCTGGGCTTACGTGGCTGCTGCTCTCCGTTCACCCTGCACAACGGCAGGGATTTCTCATCTCCTGGAGGCAGTGCCCGACACCTATGGATATGGATATGTACATGGATATGGATCTGTACATGGGTATGGATATGGATATCTCTAGGTATATGCATCTCCTCCCAGCTTGTGCCCTCCCGCTCCATCCCGCCCCGCTGGGGTCACCCTCAGGGCCGTGCCCACGAGAGGCCTTTGGGAAAGGGCACGGAGCCAAGTCGGCCAGGCTGTAGCACGGCTGGAAAAAACCATAAACAACCGCTCGGGAAGGTTTTGAATGGCCCGTCATGGGGCCAGTCACTCGCTGTCAGTGGGGAAGGAACAGAAAATGACAGCACGGGTTTCACAACAGCCCAGCGAGGCAGCATGGGGCATTGTGCATGGGGCCGCGCGGATACGCTTTCCAAAACGTCCAATTTGCCAGCCACAGAACTGCCCTTGAGGGAGGCTGCGGGAGGGAGCACCGAGCAGGGGAAGTGGGACACCGGCTCGGCCAGAGCCACCGCTGCCCGTGCCATCGGCCCCTCAGGAAGCAAAGCGCCCTGCGTGGGGACAGCCCAGCGGCGCCACCAGCGCCAGGGCTCAGAGGGGCGAGGGCGGCGGTGCACCCCTCCTGCTGAGCCCCATTGCGTGGCTGTCGGACCCACGGCGCCAAGGGGCTCGGCGGGACGGCTGCGTGCGGCCGGCGGGCGCTGGGTCGGCCACCCGGTGCCGAGGGACAGGTGCCTGGCCCGGCGGTGCGTGCTGTGACGGTGCGAGCCCTGGCCACCGCTGCAGCGCCGTGGTGGCGTGGGGATGGCGGGCGGCGGGGACGGTGGGCGGCGGGGATGGCGGGTGGCGGAGATGGCGGGTGGCAGGGATGGCGGGCAGCGGGGACAGTGGGTGGCGGGGATGGTGGGCGGCGGGGACAGTGGGCAGCGGGGACGGTGGGTGGTGGGGATGGCGCCTGCGGGCAGGCCAGGGGTGGCCTCTCTCTGCACCCAGGGGGACCAGCGATGGGGAAGGCTGCGGCTCAGAGGGTGGCAAGAAGGAACGGGCTGAAGCCCGGCCGACCACAGTCTCTGTGCTTCCAGACCCACCTGGGGGTTTTATTTCTGGGAGGCACTTCCAGATGCACCCCCTGACCTGCCAAAGGCCCACGCATCCTCAGTGCTTAACCTCTGTGTGCCTGGGGGGAATTCGGTGCGGCAGGCCTATTTAGCTTTAAAAGGTTTTTTATATAACTCTGACCTTTTCATGCTGTTAATATTGCCTTTCTCAGTACACCCAGCCTACACCCGCAGCTGCCAGGCCAATAACGGGACACAGAAAAACCTGGTTTATTTTAAAACCTTTCTCAAATATTAGGACAGTTCAGGAGGCAGTTCCTTGTGTTTGAATTTCAGATTATTGCGAAAAGGTCATCTGCCCAGGCTGCCGGAAGGACGGAGGGCGGGCGGCGAGTGAAAAGAGAAGCAAGCGCAGGGCACGGCCGCCGCAGCAGGCGCCCCCGAGCCCGGCCGGCGTCCCGGGGCTTCGCGCGCACGCTGGGCGCTGGAGCCAGGGGCGGGGGCAGGAGGAGCGTGGCAGAAGGGGCACGTCTTTGCTCCTCCCTCCGCACCTCTTCGCTTTGACAAAAATGGTATTTTCTCCTCGAGAGGGACTGTGCAAACACTGGTTTTAATGTTATTGCTTTCACAGCTGGGACACAAGCCAGCTCGCCTGCCCGGGGGCCGAGCGGTCCCTCGGAGGGCATCGCAGCGAGACGCCTCGTGCTGCGGCTCGGTGGGAACAGCGAGGAGAGGGCCGGGTGGGCTGGCAACAGGACGGGGCAACCTCGCCCCCCCAGGGCAGCCCAGCACCACAGGAGATGCCGGGCCATGGCAAGCCCCCCAGCCAGCCCCACGGGGACCGAGCGCAGAGCTCGCGTCTGCTGCGCTCTCCTCCCCTGCTGCGGGGCGTTTCGACAAGTCCTGGTAAAGCACGGCCTTGGGAATGACCCAGATCCATCTGGGGAATGGACTGGAGGCACTACAGGTTTCTTCTCCAACCCGCTGGTTTCTGCTTTGAAGAAAAAAAACGTATTTGGAGCAGTAATGTGGCTATTAGCAAAATGATCTGAGCCTTGCATCCTCCACAGCTAGGTCGCCTAATGCGATTTGGCAGAAGCCTTTATCCAGTTTGCCCATTTCCTCTTCTCAGATTCTGCTATTTTGCATTCAGCGGCTCTAATACGATGGCGGGCGTACGGACGCGCTGCATTCTAAGTGTCGCCCCCCGCGCCCCTCCGCCGCTTGGCTGACGTTGCCACAGCTCGGCGTGCCCGATTAATGCGAGGGCCGAAGGCAACGATATTTCCCGCTCCAAGCGACTGTCACTGTCTCCGTTACAATGCAGAGTGGTCCCCGGCGAATGCAGTCAGGCTGGAACTGGAGGAGCTGCTGCCTCAAAACCTCCCTGGGTCGGTACATTTGCACCCCGTCGCCGCCGGGAGACGAGCAGGGCCCCTTCCACGCAGAGGGACGCCGCTCCATCCAGCAGCGCCAGCGCTGCTCCGGGTTCGCCTCGCCGGGATGGCTCCCACTCGTGATGGGCTCCACGCGGGCAACGTCAAGCACCGTCCGAACGGCCCTGACAGGCACAAGCGTCAGGCAGTAGAATTCCAAATTCATCTCCATTTAACTCGGTGGCCAAGGGCCAGATCATCTGGCACGGTGCTCTGGCTGAGATCTCCAAGCGCCGTCCCGTACCTGATTTCTCTCCTGGTTCCCTAGGCAGTGGTTTAGCCTCAGTTCTCCAGAGCAGGTCAAGCAAATAGTTAAAGAATACCATGACCAGCCGGCTGGGCTGCCGGTGTGACACTGCTGATCTTCCCAGGTAGCACAGAAGAGAGAAGAGATCGTGGCAAAGTCATAAATGGTTCAAGACACTGAAGTGACAAGAAATGAAATGCTGCAGATCAGCCTTGGAGGAAAAAAAATCAGAGCTGTTTAGGGATTAAAATGCATCGGGAAGGCGTAGAAGCGACATGACCCTTCCTCCGCGGAGAAATTACCATCGGCCGCCCAAGCCTCGAGCACCGCGGCGCTCAGGCAGGGTCACGGCTCAGCCTGGAAGCAGGCAGGGGGTTTAAGGTGTCCTGCCCCCCTCCCTGCCTTCACCCCTGCCAGTCCCTGCTCACGTCACCTGAGTTCAGGCTGAGGGACCCGGCTTTATGGGAGCTCCCAGAAGCAGTCTCACTTGGTCTGGGACATTTTCTAAAGATGCTACGTTCCGCTGTGCCAAAACCGAGCCGACCCCGGGCCAGGAGCTCCTGACTTCATAGAATCACAGCATCACCAAATCCTTTGGGTTGGCAAAGCCCTTGAAGCTCCCCCAGCCCAACCGTTCCCCTACCCCTGCCATCCCCCCCCAAACCCAGGCCCTCAGCAGATCGCCACTGACCAAGTCCGTCTCCTCACGTCTGTACGGAGCCACCCCTGGGGCCGGGGGCAGACGCCAGCGAGCACAGGCACCGACGGGAGGACGTCAACCGCTTGCAGGGCAAGAGGAGGCGGCAAGGGGGGCTAAACCCCAAACGTCGCCAGCACCGGAGCCCCAGGGGTAACACCAAGCCGGGGGCAGGAAGGGGCAGAGGGGGCGGTGGTGCCTCCAGGTCGGCTCCTGCCCGGCGCTGTGGCTGTCCCCAGCGTGCCCCCGGCGCCGTGGGCCTGGCCAGATGGCGGCTGCGCGACGGAGCGGGAAGCAGAGCGGGAAGCGGAGCAGGAAGTGGAGCGGGAAGCAGAGCGGGAAGCAGAGCGGGAAGCGGAGCGGGTCCAAGGGCGCCCGGAGCAGAAGAGCGCTCCCGGGGCAGGGCGCTGGCTGCCCTTGTGCGTGTGGCTCTGAGCGGCGGCAAGTGGGCTCCCAGGGCTTGGCCTGCAGCCTGCCTGGCTCGGCTCAGGGGCCAGGGGCCGCTTATTTGCCCAGCGCCGATCTCTCTGAAAACAGAGAGCTGCGATTCAAATATTACACGTACAGGCAGCAGTAACGCCGGGGGGTTTGCAAAGGCCTGGCAAATCAGCCAGAATGTCAAGAGCTACATTCTCCTGTGCGCTAAAAAATTAGCATAACTTTCTAGCTGCAAAGCTCCAAAAGATCTCCTGTGCAAATATTGAAGTCAAACATCCAGAGCAGGGGAAGATTTCAAAATACCTGTAACATTTAATAAGCTAAATCATCCAGATGGTGAAATAACCGAGCCACCGCCAGGCGCCTGGGTGGTTCCCAGCGTCTGTGTCCTCGTCTTTCCCCGGACTCGCCGTGAACGGCGGGTCAGTGCTTTCGGAGCCTGGACCTCTGCCAGCTGACAGGCAAAGGCACCGCGGCCTCAGAATGAAGGGTGCCCTGGCCAAAGGAACGTAGCATCTTTGCGAATTAAAAACTAAGCAGCCACCGTGCCCCAGCACCCCGCTCCTCCGCAGGGAGCCAGGAAAACCGATCCGGAACGGTTTATGGGAGGAGATGCTGCCAACCAGCCCCAACGGCTTTGAGCATCACGGCCCCTGTGAAATGACTTTGCAAGCGAGGTTGTAAACTTGCTTAGACCTGGACAACAAACGGTGCCAAGCATTCCCCAGTGAATGCAAGCACGCCATTAAATGCAAAGTACAGTTACATCCACCCCACTTTAGTGGGAATTCGGGCGCAGTACGCAGGAGGTCGCAACGCGAGCTGGTTTGCTGTGGGGTCTCTGTTAAGGCAGATATGATGCCCCACGTTAATATAACGAATTGTGTGAGCAGCTGAAGGGAAAGGCAGATGTGCAACCACAAGAACTTGAAGATTTCATTCCGATGGCAAAGCAGATTTAACGAAGCTTTAATAGTCAGGTTGTTTCTGATTGCCTAGGAGTTGCTGCTCTAAACCCCGTTCTGCTACCCCAGTGTCAGTTAGGGGCATATTCAATGAGGCTTCAGATTTACTCCAGGCACAACTATTTCTGGTGTAAATGAGAATCTGGCCTTTTTTTGCTTGGAAGGCACAATTTTTGGGGAGAGAAATGTAATTAGGCAAAGGGTAGCTTATGCGTTATGTATCTTAACTAGCAGGTTTGTGATCATTTCCCAGTTGTATAAATACCAGATGTGGGAAATGCATCTGTGGGAGCAGCCAGCCACCGAAGAGCAGGATTTGGCTCCCACGGAGATGGTTTACAGGCTCGTAAATAGGCTTGGGTTCCAAATCATTGTCACAGGACACATCTAACAACGATACAGAAGCAAGTGAGTTTATTCATCCTGAAGGGACTCATTTGAAACAGGAACACGTGAGGCGCTGAGCTCTTTAAAGAGACTCGGCTATAGCTGCTCCTGGAGGAGCAAATGGAAAAGCTGGGACCCGAGTGCCCACCCTCAGACAAGAGCAGCTCATGCCTGGGTCGTGGGCAGAAGGTCCCCACCAGGTAACGACCTTCTCCTGAAGTCGCTGCCCTCTGACCCCTCTCCCCCCTTTCCTCTGCCTTACGCAGACCCCGCTGTGAACGCTGCAAAAGGCCTCAATGTGTCGTAGACGGAGCACGAAGAACACGAGGCTCCAGATTTTGTGGGTCACAGCCACCCAACGAGAGACTGCGATTTGCTCGTCTCCCTTCAATATTCTACCTCCTGATCATTTTGTCCCAGCCACCATTTTTAATTTTTGTCATTTAAAAAAAAAACAACTGGCAAGCAGATTTGTACACAAAGGAGAAAACCTCTTTTTTTTTAAATCTAAGTAGCATGGTATGAAAAACCTGATCCAGGGGAACTGCGGAAAACCTTTTGCTGGGCAAGAATCCATCAAACCTTTCAGCGGGCAGATCCCACTCTTAAGGAATAGATACCTTTGTTCCACATCTTTTTAATTAAAATCTTAATTACACAACCAAAATGCAGCAGTCTTCCAGCCAGTTTGCTCTCGTGTGCTTTCCTTCGCCGTGGCCGTCTCAGTAATTACTCCAGGATGCTCCATCTGCTCAAAGAGGGGCAGTGACAAATCGTGTCGTGCGTTTTGTCGTGGCTGCAGGGACGGTGTCGCCGTGCTGTGGCGATGCTGAAGTTCCTGGCTTTAAAGGGCAGCGGTGTGACTCGGGCCGAGCGAAGGCAGCCAGACGCAACCCTACCGACAGAAGCACCGAAACGAGCACGCGGCCGAAGCTGGGGCGGGCCAAGGTCACCCGGGTCTGCCACCGCTGTGACGCCCTCTTTCCAGCGCCGCTGCCGCGGGTTCCCGGTAAGATGGCTGTCCCATGTCCCACCACCTGTCCAGGCAGGTTGTGAGAATCTCCAAAGTGGCTCCACAACCTCTGAGTGACCTCTTCCGATGTTTGACCACCCTCAGCGTAAAAAAGGTTTTCCTTATGCTTAAACGCAATTTCCTGTGTTTCAATTTGTGCCCCTGTCCTGCCATCAGGTACCAGCACGAAGACCCTGGCTCCTTGTTTACTCCATCCCATCAGGTATCTGTAGACATCGGTGAGATCCCCCTGGAGCCTCCTCTTCTCCGGGATGAGCAACCCCAGCTCTCTCAGCCTCTCCGCGTACCGCAGAGTTCCTCACACAACCCTTAACGGGCGCCCTGGGGATACGGTTACCACAGCACATCAACTGCACTGGGACTTTGTCTTTTGAGTATTGAAAGGATATCAGTGAAAACTAGAACTAACCTGACATAATGTAAACTTAGAGGGACTCCTGCCCAGTAACTAAAGGAACACTGGTGTCACTGGGAGAATGATCAGGCGAGAATGTCAAGGATCGTGCCAAGCTAACGCCTAGCCAGCGTCCGTGGAGCTTTCTTTCCGCTGTCCATTCCCTTTCTCCCCGCTCATGATGCCACCACACGTTGCTCTGTGACCCGGTGCCAGTTCTGCCGCTGTTAGGGGCTCCTTTCCAACCGTTTGCCAACAGAAAGTCTTGAGCAACCTCTGGCAACCTCTGGCAATACCTTTCCAGTGCTCCTCCAGGCAAACGATTCGCTTCCGCTTATCTGGGTAGTAGTTCCCCGATCTCTGTTCCCCTGTTGCCATTCCCCATTTCAGGAGCTAATCCCGAACGGGTGAACACCTCACTCAGGCTGGGCCACCCCATTCCCAGGAATCCGACGGCCCCTGGGCCGTTCAGCCGGCTGTCGCTGCGGATTTACGCGGGCGTTCCCGAGATCACCCGGCCAGCCCTTCTGCATGGCAAGTTGACTTCCAGCAGGCGCTGGTCTGGCGTGGAACCACGCAACGAGCTGCACTTGGGAGAAAATGGAGTTTAAAAATGCCCCCTCCTCGTGATCCCCTCGCTTTTACCGGGACGCATTTTCACAGGGATGAGCTGGGGCTCCCGCTCCCGCAGGGCCGTGCGGTTCCAAGGGCAAGGCCCCAGCGGAGCTACAGGGCCGGGCGGCCCCGCGGCGGGCAGAGCTCCTGCACCCGCACCGCGGAGGGGCACCCGCGGCACCGCCCCAAACCCCGCCACGGGGGGGGGCCCGGTCCCTCCCGCAGCCCGCCAGGCTGGCCGCTGCCCCCGCCGCCCCGCGCTTCCTGAGGCGGAGCCAGCCCCGCGCCCGCCCTGACAGCCCGGCCGGGGGCTGCCCGCCGAACCGCGGCCCGACCGGCCCGGCCGCCCCCGCCGCCCCGCACAGCCCCGCACGGCCCCCGCCGCTCCGCACGGCC
>JADKXX010007078.1:0-18676 GCA_017310255.1 Butorides virescens | reverse complement strand
CCCGCCCCCGTCGCTTGACCCCGCCCCCCCGCGTGCTCGCGCCCCGTCTCGGCCCGCCAATGAGGTGCGCACACGCAGCGACGGCCCCAGCGAGAGGTGGCCAACAGCCGCCTGATCCAAAAGATACGGCTCGGGAGGCCGATCCCGCCGCCCTGTTGCCCCGCAGGCAACATTAGAGCTCATTATGCAGTACCGTGGGGTCTCAGCGCCCGCCGAGAGCCCCCCCCGCGCAGCAAATTGGTCAGGCACCTCCAGGGACAGGATGGGAGGGTCCTCGCTGTCAGGGCCCCTCGGTGCGGTGCATGCTGGGAATTGTAGTTCCGGCGGCCGCAGTGGCCCACCGCGCGTGAGCGGAGCAGAGGGAGCAGGGAGACTACAACTCCCGGGGAGCAGAGGGGCTCCCGCCCCGCCGTTCCCCCGGGCCGGCGGTAGTTGCGGCCAGCGCGGGGGTCCGAGGTGCGGGGCGTCTTCCACGGCCTCCCCCTCTGAGGAGCCGCCCGGGAGGGCGCCGGCACTTCCCGCCGTCGGCTGGGTGCGGCCCTTCCCCGGGCCCCGCCATGGATCTCTTCGGGGACCTGCGGCGCATGAACAAGCGGCAGGTAGCGGGGGGGGCCGGGGCGGGATGCGGAGGCCGCTCCGAGGTTCGGGCCCGGAGCCGGCCGGGCTCTGGAGGGAGCTGGGCTTGCCGCCGGTGCTGCCGGCCGGAGGCCCGTTCCGCCGGCGCTGGGCTGCGGCCCGCGGGGGTGTGTGTGTGTGTGTGTGTGTGTGCTCAGCCGCGCTCCCGGCTCGCCCCTCCCGGTGTCCCGGGGCGCGGGCCTGGCGTGGGGCGGCGGGGCCGCCGTGCTGGCGGGGGGAGGCCGCGGGGGCTCGGGGGGCTTTCGGGTCTTGGGCCCAAAGCTGGGAAGCCGCGTTCTGGCATCCCGGCGGCAAGCGGCAGCTTCTGGGGGCGCCGCCTGGAAGCGAGCGGGCGGGGCGAGCTCTCGTAGCTCACCCGGGTGCCTGGGGTTATCCCTGCTGCGCGGGTGGGCAAGTCACGGCTGGAAGAGAGGGGGTAACGCTGGCGGCAAACCCGGCCTGCAGGTTGTGAAAGTTCCCTTGTTGGGCTTTTCTAAAATCAGTAATTTAAAAAAAAAAAAACAACAAACAACCCACAACTTTAGAGCAGATTTTGAAGCTTGACCAGCTCTAAGTCTAGTGGGTCATACACCTGAAAATACCAGCCTGTATATTTTTAAACTAGAATAATGCTCTGGAAATTTCTGGTTCTGTATTGCACAGCACGGAGCCACATGGTAAATGGAGATGGGCAGGGTCATTTCCCACCAGAGCATCTTCCTATGTTGCCAGGAAAAAAAAGAGGAGGTCGTGTCAAGAGAATGTACCTGCTGCTGTAATGGCTGGCGAAGCAGTAGAATTCGGGGGCAGAAAGTTAGTCAAATCGATAAAAAACTTTTCCCATAAGAAATTTCTGCCTGACAATAGCAGGAAATTATCCTTTGTCATCTCTCTTCTGTTCCCACAGCTCCTCTTTTTAAACAAAAAAACCTGCTCAAAGTACAAAAATCTGCTGTTACTGATCTTACAGGATTTCTGATACGTGTTTTGAATATTTATGATCTCAGGTAGGAGTCAGGGACGTGTAATCAAAATAGAATCGATCGTTTGCCGCATAGCTTCCTATACTCGAGGACTCCCTGCCATGAGCTCTCTAGCTCCTAGCAGTAACAAAAGGGGGTATAGCACAGGCACGATGAGCCAAGGCTGAGGCACAGAGTGGATTAAAGCTTCGTGCTGCAGCGTGGTTTGTACGGTCGCGTTGCCGATACAGCAGTCTGTTCCCCGAGGCTTCCGTTGGAACGCAGTTTTAGCCTGGACCGTGACTCGGTGTTGCATATGGGTTGAAATTCTATGTTGTGCTTCTAAATACAACACAGTAACTTTAAAAAAACAATTTTCTTGTTTCATATAGCTGTATTACCAAGTCTTAAATTTTGCTATGATAGTGTCTTCTGCCCTTATGATATGGAAAGGGCTGATCGTCGTCACTGGGAGTGAAAGCCCTATTGTTGTGGTGCTCAGGTAAGTCAGTGTAAAGGCTTTTTTCTTAACGTCCAAGTATTGTTTTTGTCCTTTGTCTTCTCCCCTTCCCCCTTGGATAGATTTGGAGTTTGAAATCTCGCCTACTTAAAGAAGTCCTCAAACACTTATTTTCTTGTAACTCCATTTTTGGACACTTAGGAAAGGCCACTTTCGTAACTGCAGCCTAGTTTTCATTGAAGTTTGGAGCAGCAGTAGATAACAAGCCAGTCCTGCAGGCCCCCGAGCGCTGCTCAAATACAGGAGGTTAAACACGTGTTCATGGAAGATTCAGCCTTGCAGAAATCGTGTGTGTGTCAGCAGGGAACATACGCAGTAAAGAACAGCGTGTTAATGGGGATCGCCTCTTCGTGTTGTTAGTTATGGTTTCGGGAATCCTACCTTAAAGGCTGCTACCAACAGATACTATGGCTGGCTTTGAAAAAAGGCATGGATATTCTGATCATTAATAGTAATCACTGGTGTAAGCATAACTCTTGCTCATGTGAATTAAACTCTGTCCACTTCCTGTTGTACTGAGAAACATTTTTGGGGTTTTCACTGATGGATTGGTTTTCTTAACCAGAGTGGCTTGTTTTGTTCCTTCCTCATAGCCACGATACTGTTATGTTTCTGTACGGCTTCTTTCTTCCATTGAGGCACTAAGAAAGTCCTCTATAGCCTGGCTCAGCCTGGGATGTCCTGAGGTTTGGGTTGTATTGAATGTCTGTGTAGCATTACTGAATGGGTGAAGCCACAGATTTCAGTTAAAATCGTGAGTTTATCTGTAAAGATTAAATATTCTTTGTTTTCATGGTGGTTCTTTGATTTACCATAATGCTAATAAACTCCCTCTCTTTTTTGTTTGTAGTGGCAGCATGGAACCAGCTTTTCACAGGGGAGACCTGTTGTTCTTAACAAACTTCCATGATGACCCGATCAGAGCTGGTGAAATAGTTGTTTTTAAAGTTGAAGGCAGAGACATTCCAATAGTTCACAGAGTAATCAAAATACACGAAAAGTAATGCAACTTGGCATTTTCCTTCTTTCTAAATACAGTTTCCTTCACTGTGGCTTTCGCTTACATTTTGGTTTGGTAGTATTTTATGACAAAGGCAAGTGAGGATGTGCTGTAAGATAAAACTCATCTCTAGGATGTGATCTGCTTCTGCCCCCAGTTCTGTGGCGCTTCTTGAGACCCTGACTCCTGTCCCTTGGCAAAGCTGCCCAGGCTCGGAGTAGGTAAACCTGTGCCAAAGAGGAGTCCAGCAGCATGAGCTGGACGCCTTGGTTTTGCCGTATGTATGAGAGCAGAGTCCGCTTCTGTACTGACTATTGTAGAATTGGGGGTTTGGCTATGAGAAATAGCTGCTTCTAAAAGCAAATCTCTGAAAGGCAGGATCAGACCTATAGGTGGAGGTTGACAAGCCTGTGATCTTTGCTAACTGGAGTTTTCCAGAAAAGAGATTTGGCTGAGAATGAAAGAAGAGATTCTTACTCTTTTCGTGTCTGCTAGTCACAAAGCCAGCCACAATTCATGCTGGAGAGCAACAGGCAGATGACTTGTTTTTTACCTCTATTGCATATCCCTGGTACAATCAACAGTTCCCTCTCAGACAAAGAGAGGCATTTCTGTTCCTAACTCTGCACAGCAAAGAGCTAACCTGGGGGTGGCGAGCATTGAGTATTTGCTCCTCAGGAGGTCCTGGCCATGAACTGGAGGTGTTCATCTTTTGAGTAATATTTGTTCTTCAACGCATTTTTGAAACAAACATGTATATCCAAGAATTACCTTTTTTTTTTTTTTTTTGGTAAAAAACTCCTTGTTTCTTGATATCGTTGCTTGCAATTAGCAGCTTCTTGAGCAAAATAATTTTGAAGGCTGTAAACTTAACTCTATTTAAATGGGAGCGTTGAACCACAGCCTTGCATGCGTTATCTGCACATACGCCTGATACTTGAAAGGGAGCGAAACGCGGCAGGTTTCCTAACAGCAGTGGTTAAATTATGCCATGGTCAAAGCGCAGGGTAGGATACTTTGTTCATCTGAAACAGCAGGGAGGGGTTATGATTGGGTGCCTTCAGGGTTTTAAACCTCTATTCCTACAGAAAGGACTGGGCCGCCTGGGTGGCCGGGAGAGGTCGGGCCGTCAGCTCCAGCTGCGAGGGAGCAGCCTGGCTCCGAGCTCCGCGGGGGGAGCGTGCCGCCTACGGAGGCGCTTCGCCCCTTGGATTTCTCCATACAGGCCCCTAAAAGCCCCACGTAATGTTTGGGCCGCATGATGTCACTGAAAGACTGGTGACATTTTTTTTTTTTTTTATTTGCCACGTTAATAAATACCAGCTGTAAGTGAGGCTTTGCCCGGAACTCGCTGTATTGTTTAACAGTTAAGGAGTGACCTAACCCGGCATGGACGCGTTAGGGACAAAATACTGAATTGGGTGCAGGTTTGCAGCAACTTTAGAGGCTCCTCAATATTTCTTTCCATCAAGAGGAGGACAAAGCTTTATTTTGACATAAGTGTGATTGCTAAGAGTTAAACAAGGGTATAGAACTTGGAAGACAATTGCCTAAAGCATTGTATTATTATACCACTGTCTTTCCCAAGGAAAGAGCTTTGGGATCGACCTCATCTGAAATCTGTGTTTCAAATTCAGTTGAATTCATTCAATTAAATTTGTTCTCTAATATGTGGTGACTTCACAGGATCTTATTCCACAATTTGTAAACAAACAAAACAAATCGCCAAAAAACCCTCTTTTAGGGTATTATTCAGTATTTCAGGGTTACATTTCTGCTCTGTTGAAAATGCAGAGGGTTGGGGTTTTTTTCCCAGGTAGGCATGTCCTGGTGGTGTTGAGGAGGTTTAGTGCCTGCTCTGGATGGACGATTTCCCTTTGCGTTTGCTGTGTAATTGCTTACATCAAACAGCTATCTAGGAGTGTTCTAAAAGGCATTTCTTATTAAAATCTATTGACTCTGTCAGTAAAATCTGCAGTGTTAATGATTTAATGATGTGTACTTCCAGTTCTGCTTATTTAACAAACATTGTTATCTAATCTTGTAGCACTTTTCATCTTCATTGTGCTTTGTAGATGTTAATTGAGGTTTTTAAATTAAGTGGTATTTAGTTTATTACCTTGTTGCCTTCTAGAGAAAATGGGAACATCAAATTTCTGACTAAAGGTGATAATAATGAAGTTGATGATAGAGGCTTGTACAAAGAAGGTCAGAACTGGTTAGAGAAAAAAGATGTTGTTGGAAGAGCAAGAGGGTAAGTAGCACAAAATGTCAATGTTCATTGTAACTACAATAGAAAATTCAGCATCTAAATCAGTACTGTCGTGGGTACAAACTAGATCTGGCATGGTGGGGTTTTAATTTCTTAAATAGTAATTTAAAAAACTGCTTTACCTGGAAAAGTTGCTTTCTGTAGTCCTCTCACGGATGTGGATAGTGGAAATTAATGTTTTGGAAACATGGCACACTTAACAAGTAATTTACCAGTAAATACAAAATTAACTGACTTATCCTGGTAATTGCTAGAAATTAAAAGGAAATTATTTCCACATTCCAAAGGAATTTTATGTAAAAACAGGTTTGAGCTTTTGACTTTGTCCCCTTCCCCAGCTGAGATGAAATCTCCAAGATTTTTCTCAAATAACTTGATTAAATTTTTAACTAAGGGGAAAAAAAAAATATTTGGCATTTAGATACGCATTAGTGGCAAGCATGATCGATGTTTTCACACTGTTCTTACTCGGAATGCTTTTGCTTAGGGCCAGTGGCAAAGTGTTGTTTGGGCCATGAGCGTCTCAGTGGCGCGGTGAGGAGCTCGATGTGAGTTCTGCTGTGTCCCGGGGCTGTGGCTGCTGTCACAGGCCAAGCCCGTGGGAAGTTGGTCTTCTCCTGCCACGTCACATACTTGTGTGTTTTCTTGCCCAATTCAAGAGTTCCATAGTTGCCATAAATATTCTTGCAGAAAAGTATTTTGTACTGTTACACGTTAATCCTGTATTTGCTTGATATTTTTTTTTTTTTTTAGATTCTGTCCCTGCCTTCAAGTTAAATAAAAAGAAACAGAACAAGTGCACCTCTAAGACTAGGTTAAATGCTAACTTAAAATACATTCCGTACTAGTTTGAACCCCTCCCTGTGTTAGATCATATGGCTTTCATAGCTGAAAAGCTGATTCCCCTGTGTTGTGGGGCGTTAGGCTTTTGTGAGTGCCCCACGTCACGATGATATTTATTTGCCATTTCTGGGCTCCAGGTGTTTTTTTAATGCAGTGAGGTGAAGCATGGCAGGAGAGGGAAACCCGAGAGACCTTCCTCCCAAACGTTCATTTGGTGCATACTGTCTTTAAAGCTCTTGCTGTCTGCCTGATTCTTTTTCCTCTGAAATCCATAATCTAAAATACTCAAGACTGAGTAACATTGCAGCATTTCCGTGTAGTATTTGAGGGTTAATTTTACCTTCATCTGTTTTGTCAATTACAGATTTTTGCCTTATGTTGGTATGGTAACTATAATAATGAACGACTATCCAAAATTTAAGGTATGTATATTTCACACATTTCATTTAAAGCTATAAAGTAGCAAGTAAAGGTAGTAAGGATCTTGCATATAAAAATACATGATAATAAATTTGTTTCTGCGGTTCGGTACCTAGTGTAAAACGAGCTGGTTTGTTGCTTATTTTAGCTTGTCTGTTACCCCGTAGAAGTTGGTATTTGTAATCACTTGAGAACATTTACCTTACAGGAACGGCGTAGGTTCAGCGTACACAGTTGTGATACCTATTTGTAATGAATACGATCGCTTACAATATTCCTGTAATTCTACAGGAACACAGCTCTCAGTACTCATCCAGAGGGTCTGGTGTTGGAGCGGGCACGCTTCGAACAACTTGTAATTTCAGACCTTCCATCAAGAGAAATGATAATCGGTCTTTATTCTCTGTTTTCTTTTGCAGTACGCTCTTCTGGCAGTAATGGGAGCATATGTACTGCTGAAACGGGAATCCTAAAACCAAAAGTCACTTTTCCAAGCGCAGAGTACAAAGATAAATATACAGGGGAAAAAGACCTAATATATTTCAGATGTTTTCATTTCTGTGTACAGTCACAAAACTGTGCAAGCTTTTGTCTTGTCTAAATAAACTGTACAACGAACAAGAAAAGCTTTGGCTGTCGGTTAATTATGTAATGGCATATTTACTGCCTTAAATAGATGCTGCTTTCCGTTCGCCTTTTGCTTGTCTGGAAGACACCGACTGTCAGGTGCTGAAGCGGCTTATGGCTGCGTTGCTTCTCCAAAGTGGCTCTGCATCGGGACCCACTTTCTCCCTCCTGTTGGTTATTTTTTTTTTTTCCATGATTATTTCTATTCTCTGTCAGCACCCTCTCTTTCCACAACCGTACAAATTGGTTTTATCAGCACCTGTAAGGACACGGCACACAGCTGTAGGAGTTCAGTCAGGCTTATGCCCCGAGAAAGCTGTCTGGAACGGCTGGCAAGAGCAGACCAGAAAGGGTCTTGATGAAGAAATGAGGAGTGGAAACGTGGAGCTTCTTCCCTGAATTTGAAACTCGTTCCTTTGCGTTGTAGGGGCAAAAAACCCTAATGCCCTGATTTTTCAAAGGCCTGGTTTTTAGGGTCCGTGTGTGTTTCTAGAATTCAGGCTGTTCTGCCTTTATGCTCCTGGCTCTAAAGCAGCTGGAACAAAAGGATTTGCTGGGGCCTTATTAACACTGGCACATTATGGGGTGAATGGCGCAGCAGTGAACCTCGGTCATGTTACCAGTAGGGTAAGACGTAACTCGTATTCCACTTTTGGGAATGTATTGTTCTCTTCTACCATGAGATACCTGAAGAGTGTTAAACATAAAATGGGTTTTTCGTTTTTCAGACCTACCTGATAACTGTCGTATGTGAAACTGGATTTTTCTCTTTTTGGCTTCAAATGTCAATATTGGGCCTTCAACAAAGCAAAACTTGTTTTCCTCGCTTGCTCTGGTTTTGTAGCTTTGATAAGGAACAGCGTGATGCTTTTTTCCTACGGAGTTTTGTTTCCTCTGTAATCCCTTACCTCTACAGAAATACACCGTTATGCAATAACGGCGCCTCTCCTGTTGTAACTGCTAGCGCTGAAAGGCAGGCAACTGCTGAATCTTTCCAAGTAATATTGCTGCTTTTGTGTTCTGCTAAGCAGTTTTCATGACAAACTGCATTATAAACATGACTTATTTTGTATCCAATTGTGTAGAAATAAAATGGAGTATAATAAACGGCGTATCAGAATAATTTAGGTATCCTTAATGCAGTCTTCCCAGAAGTGGACCATCACAGTGAAGAAAAAAATAATGTAATTTTTGGAGACAGTGTATGTGTAGTAAGACTTTTACTACTTTTTTAGTGTTCCTCCCCCCCCCCCCCCCCAACACTGCTGAAATCAGAATTTATTCCTATCCACCTACCCCAGTGCAATCGCAGTCAGTTCTAACTTTGAGAATGGGGTTTTGGACATAACCCAGGTGACAAATTGGACACATCGTTATGGGAATTTATTCTTGTGTTGAGGGAACACGGGTTAGTAAAATGACAGAGGGATAACATCTAAATATGTGGGTTCATGCTCAGAAAGAGAGGTGGTGTTTCTGGGGCTTGATACCCTGTGTCTTGGCTTAACTCTTCGTAAATCTTAACCTGCGGAATTGACTTGCACAGGGGAGCTGCCGGCGTTGCTGTATCTGCTCTTCCAGAGAAGCGTTGGGTGGCAGCGTGGGCCCAGGTTATTCTCCTGCTTTTGGCTGGATGCATTGAGACCTGCTAATTGCATCCCCCAAAGCAACTGGTCAGCCCTGTCAAATAACTTGTTCAGCTTTCTCTTTTGTGATAAACAATAGCTTTTTTTCCCAGCTAGTAGGACCAGGTGCCATAACGATAAACCTTGTATAAACATGGAGAGTTCCTGCCTGCGTGGGAAGGGCATGAAGAAGGTGGAGGTAAACTCTTGTCAGCGGTGCCCCGTGACAAGGCAAGAGACAATTCCACTTGACCACTTAAAAAAAAAAAAAATCTACTATGTAGATTGAACACTAAAACAGGCTAAAACCATGGTAAACCCACGAAAGCAGGGTACAGCTCCTCTTATGTAGGATAAAAGACTTCTTTTTTTTTTTTTTTCCCCCTAGATTTAGGAATCTCATAATTGTTTCTAAGGAGATGCTCGTAGTTCTTCAGCTGATGGCTAGCAAGCTTACCGTGCCGATGAAGACGCACACCGGTCTGCCAACTGGCGGCCGCTCCCTTCAGGCGTGTTTGGCTGCCTCTGAATGCCTGGAGGTCACTCGCCGCCACCTGGACGGGGTTGCTCCTCATCCTGGCCCGACTTTGGTTCCCATAGTTGTCTGAGCTATTTCAATCCAACCACCTCCACCTCTGATGAGCTACTGGGTAGCGCTGCTTATTCATTTGCTTAGAGGAGAAGCAGGGAGGGAAGGAGTGCCTAAAGTTTTGCCCAGAATCTGCGTTTCTGGTATAAACCCTTTTCTTCTGCTAGAATCTGTTGGTTCCTAGGCTGATCAGCAATGATAAATGGCTCGACGGTGAAATGCGCATCAGGAGAATGTTGTCTTTCTGCTGGGAGTAAATTGCTTGAATAATTTAATGTCCACTAAATGTTATTAGTGTTTTCAGCAGTCTGCTCTTTGATGTATTTGGTAACTGACCGTTACCGGCTCTTCCTGCTAAAGACCGAGTTTGAAAGCGACTTTGCGAGTTGCAGCTGATCTTAATCCGTCGGCCCCGATGGCTGAGGTCGGGCGACCCTCCTGCGGCAGGCAGCGTGGTCACGCGCCTCTGGGCAAGCTCTCGCGTTTGGTGCAGCCAAAGCCACCTGCGAGCCCAGGAGGGAGTCGGTGGCTCTGCCAGGTTTGCCAGTCGAGCTGGCTCAGCAAAGCGTGCGGCGGGGGGGAGAGCCAGGAGCACGGCAGGGGCAAAGGAGGAGGAACGGGTTTAGCCTTTGGGAACAGCGAGCTGTGTTTTTCCCAACTAATTGTGTTTAAAACTTAAGTAGGATGTGGAGGTCCTCGAGCGTGTCCGGAGGAGGGCAGCCAGGCTGGTGGCGGGGCTGGAGGGCGTCTGGGGAGCGGCTGCGGCCTCCGGGTTTGTCTGGTTGGGAGAGGAGGAGGCTGAGGGGCGACCTGGGCGCTCTCGGCAGCTTCCCGGGGAGGGGACGGGGAGAGGAGGGTGCTGAGCTCTGCTCCCCGGGATCCAGGGGCAGGAGCCCTGGGCATGGCTGGCAGCTGCCCCAGGGGAGGCTCAGGCTGGGCACGGGGAAGCGTTTCTTTGCCGAGAGGGTGCTCAGGCCCTGGGACGGGCTCCCTGGGGAGGGGGTCGATGCCCCAAGCCTCCCGGTGCCTCGGAGGCACTTGGGCAGTGCCCTGAAGGACGTGCCCTGGCTTTGGGTCAGCCCTGAATGGTCAGGCGGGGGGGGCGAGATGATCCTTGTAGCAAGGCCTCTGGAAGATTTTTTTTTTTCCCCGAGGAAGATCAAGATGCTACAGGCACAGGCAGTGTTTTAACGGAGCAGTTGGGAGTAGGGGAAGCTCAGACTTTGATTGAAGCTGTTCTTGCCCCTGTGCCCCCAGGGCCATGCAGGCTGCAGCGTGTGCGGAAGGGGCCCCCGGGCATTGTGGGGACCCCCGGGCTGGAGCCATGAGGGAGGGCAGGGCACCAGGGCAGCCCCTGGGGGTGAGGGCAGGGGCTGGTCCCCACGGCCGTGAGCTCTGCTGGGCCCACGGGAAAGGGCTGGGTGGGAGAGGGGCTTTGCGGGGTCTCCTCCACACCCCTCTCCCAGGCACTTTGGCATTTGACGGCAGGGTCCCGAAGGCTGGGGGGTGCGGGGCAGCCCCGGCACTGCCTGCTGGCCCCCGCCTGCTCCTCGCAGCCCTTCTGGCAGGGCAGCGCCGCAAGCATACGGGGCGCTGCTGCTGCCTGCGCTGCTGCCTGCGCTGCTGCCTGCGCTGCTGCCTGCGCTGCTGCCTGCGCTGCTGCCTGCGCTGCTGCCTGCGCTGGCAAAGAGAAACGAGAGCACGGAGCAGCTGGACGAGAACCCCAGCTTCAGCCCTGTTAGCAAGTCATTTCTCTCTCTGTTTAATCAAGATAGCGAGCGATGAAAAGGACATTTTCCTCCGCGTGCGTGGATTTTATCAGCGTTTCTTTGAACATCTTGGGGGCCAAAAGCAAACAAAACGTAAGCCACCCACAGGAGAAGAATTCAATGTTTCCCTGCTGCACAGCTTGGCTTAGGTAAGCATATTCCATCTCTTCTGTCACCATTTATGCTTTTGTGTATAGAACCAGCTCTGCTGCTTTATCATTTGCGTGTGAATGTGCTGCCAGCAGAAGCTGCGTGCACGCACGCTGCAGATCGCCTGTATCTGCAGGCACACGGACGTCTGACGTGGGCGCCGCCACCACCTGGATCCGAAGCTGTTTAAGTACAAACCTCTCTGGGTTTGAGTTCACAAATCAAGCAGCCGTGGACAAGGCTTTGCTGCTGGTGCCAATGACCACGTTCGCTAGAACTAAACTGAAAGGTAGACGTGAAAAATCTGAGTGCGAGGAGGCCTGGGGGAGCGGCGGGGCGCTGGTGCACCGGCCCCCTGCGAGCCACCGCGCGCTGGGCGGCAAGCGAGGAGGAGGAGAGGAGGAGGAGAGGAGGCGGCTGCCTGGGGTTTTTTGTTGTTTGCTGGGGAGGGTGCAGAGCGTGACTCTGCCCCGGGACGCCAGAAGCCTTGGCTGGCCGTCCCGGCGGGCTCGGTGCCCAGCGCTGGCAGGGCAGCCGGGGCTGTGTCGGGCGCCTGGCCGTGGCCCAGGGCTCGGGGCTGGCCACGGTGCCCCCCTGCTTCCACGGGACGGTGGCCTTTCCGCCAGCTGCTTCATGTGGTGTGGTTTTCCTGCCTTCCTCCTTGGGACAGGGTTCTGGGGCCACCTGAGAGCCTCCCAGTTTGCTGATGGCCGTCCCTCTGCCACCTGCGCCCGTCCTGTTTGGCTGCCGCGATCTGGGCTTGTGTCACGCAAGCTCCTCTGCTCTATTTTCTCCAACCCATCTGGTGTTTATAAATCCAGCATCAGCAGCTATATGGGGAAGAACGTTGACATTTGGGAAACAAACCTTGTCGTTTTAAACTTCCTCTGTGCTTGTTTTCCATAGATTCGGTTGCAAACTAACAAATGGGCAGACGAGTCACCTGCTGGTCGCTGCACCATCCCAGCTCCTGTGGAAACCCTGCTGAGATGGCTCAGACTGCCCAGGGAAAATGAACGCTGCCCCTTACCGTGGCCCCCGCGCCCCGAGCCCTTCCCTTCCCGCAGAAACCCCGGCTTCCCGGAGCTCTGCACGCCCCCACCTCATCTTTCCAGATAAACACATGGCAGAATCTGAAGCCGTGGCAGAATCTGAAGCCAAAGGCAGAGTCTGGAGCTGGCCTCCCAGCTGAAAGGTGGCACGGTGCAGGGCACTGGTCTGGCCACCACAAAATAAACTTCTTTCCTGACAGCGATGGTTCTGATCCACGTGCATATCCAAGCCCAAGTGTCCTAACCCTGAGCATGGCCCACAAGTCCATATTTCATAGCAGGGACACAAGTGGGAAAAAATAATCATGAAATAGTGGGAAAAAATAATCATGAAATGCCACTAGAATAACTGCACCAGCTCCGGCCCCTCGGGCTGCGTCCGTTACGCGTTATTTCTCAAAATGCTGAAACAAAAGACCCAGGTACCGTTTGCCACAGTGGCCCTTTGCCGAATTGGCTCCAGTTGCCCCTGCCAGCGTGACCAATGCCAGCGTGACCAATGCCAGCGTGACCAATGCCAGCGTGACCAATGCCAGCACACCGTCCCACGTGGCGCTCGGCAGCCACGGCAAGGTCGCCCTTTGGGGCGCCGGTGGCCGAAGCGGTGCCTGGCGGGGGGGCTGCGGCGGGCCCTGGGGACAGGCAGCCCTGGCCGCCGTTTGCAGCAGGAGCGGTCCCTGCAGTTGGGGCTGCGAGGCCCGGGGGGCTGGGGGTGATGCCCCCACCCCAGGTGAGGAGCAGCCCCTGCCACCCTGCACTCCCACAGGCGCCTGACGGAGCCCAGTTCCAGCGAGCGCTCAAAACTGGAGGAAAAGAAAGGGCGAAAGCGTGAGTATTGCACACAGCCGTGTCACCCCTCCTCCAGCCTTCCTGCAAGCCCACCAGGGTTTGCCCCCCCAGCCCACACCTGGCGCACGTTGTCTGAGGGCCCCCGCCGTGCACCAGGGTGCTGTGTGCGCGGATGTGAGCCAGAAATGTGGTCCTGCAGCCCAGGAAGCCAACCGTGCCCCAGGCTGTGTCCCCGCAGCGGGGCGAGTGGGGGTTCTGCCCCCTGCTCCACTCTGGCGAGACCCCCCCGGAGCCCTGCGTCCGGCTCGGGGGTCCCCAGCACGGGACAGACAGGGACCTGCTGGAGCGGGGCCAGAGGCGGCCACGGGAATGGTCCCAGGGCTGGGACAGCTCTGGGATGGGGAAAGGCTGGGAGAGGTGGGGGTGTCCAGCCTGGAGAAGAGACGGCTCCGGGGAGGCTTTCTTGCAGCCTTTCCAGATATAAAGGGGCTCCTAACAAAGACAAGAGAGGCTTTTTACCAGGACCTGCAGTGGCAGGACGAGGGGCGATGGTTTTAAACCAAAAGGGGGCAGGTTTAGACTGGACATAAGGAAGAAATGTTTTACAGTGCGGGTGGTGAGGCGCTGGCACAGGCTGCCCCGAGGAGTCGTGGCTGCCCCGGCCCTGGAAGTGTTCAAGGCCAGGCTGGACGGGGCCTTGAGCAGCCTGATGGAGGGAACGATGTCCCTGCCCGTGGCGGGGGGGTGATCCTTGAAGGTCCTTTCCCACCCAAACCACTCTGTGGGTCTACGGCTCTATGAAAACGCCCTCTCCCTGCCCTTAGGAGCCTGCAGCGGGGCAGAAGCTCTGTGCCTGCATCCCGCATCCCCATCGCCCTGTGCCTGCATCCCGCGTCCCCATCTCTCTGTGCCTGCATCCTGCGTCCCCATCGCCCTGTGCCTGCATCCCACATCCCCATCGCCCTGTGCCTGCATCCCGCATCCCCATCACCCGATGCTCCCCAGGACCACGAGCGCAGCGGTGTCGCTTGAAGCATTTTGTCTTCTCTAGGAAGGCTCAGCTGGGACTGCTTCTGTCCAGGGAGCAACAATTCCCAAGAATTCAGAAACATAAATGCTTCCCATTTGAATTCTCAAAATACTGAACCCCTACACCACAAAAAATCACAAAACCCAAAAAGGTGACGCTCGTGCAGCCTGCTGACATGCACGGCGTGGGCGAGGAACAGTCCCTTTAGGTAAGCTGAACTGTCTAGGTCCAGGGCTTGCTGAAACGCAGCACAAACCGCATCAAGTGTCTTACGCTGTGCCTCATTAAATAAATGTTTATTATTTCTTATTGTTCGGTCTCGGTAAAGTTGCGGAGCTCTTTTCTGCAAAATGTCTCCGGTTCCTCCGGGAACCGCTGCTGCGGAGAGGCAATTTCCAGGCTGTTTGCAGAGAGCCTGTCCTGACCGCGGCTTTGAGGAGCGGAGATCGGTCCGTTCAGCATCCTCAACATTTGCGGAGCGCTCCTCCTCAGCGCGCCAGCCCTGCTGCCGCCCCCGCGACGTGCTTGCACCCCCGTTCATCCTGCGTGCACGCTACAGCCGCCTGGGGCCCCGGGGTGGCTGCAGGGAGCCACGGCGGCCTCGCCGTCCCCCCGTATCCCTCCTTATTTCCGCAAAGCCCGCCTTGCTGACGGATCAGTCGTCGTCGGCTGAAATGCAAAGGAAGCAAATTCAAGCGGGTTGCTGTGGCCGTGGCATTTAAAAGCCAGGGACGGTTTGGTGCCATGGAGCCATGGAAAGGAGGTTCAAAGGGAGAGCTGGCTCCTGGTGCGCAAACACAACTTTATGGTTCTGGATTTCTTCTTGAAGAACGAAAGGCAGTCTCAGATGAGGGTCACAGCTGATAACACGCATTTATCGTACCTGCACCCTTTCTTTCTGCCTTACCTTTTAATAGATGTTTTGGGTTTATTGATTAGGGATGGGGTTATCCTGCTTCAGTGCTGAGTTCTTTCTCCAGTCGGGCTTCCCTCTGCTGAACTCTTTGCAGCCCAGCTCCAGCTGTGGCCCCCACGGAAGACGCGCCAGGGTACCGAATGCATCGATTCGTGCCCCGTTAGCCCGAAGGTGCCACCAGGGAAAGGCACGCGATAAAAAGAGCGACTGCCGGCCCGGGCCAAGTAAACCCCTGGAGCAGGGGGGGTGGCACGCCGGTGATAATCCTGCCTATGAGAAGTCCTCAAGGCCTACAGTTCCCAGTGACCGTGGCGGAATAAATACGGCAAGGAGCGGCTTCTCCCTTCGCAGCTGAAGGTGCTCCCAAGGGCCGCCGGCCGCGGCAGCAGAGGACCCCGGGGGCAGGCGCTTGGCTCTGGACGGTGCCAGGCGGCCCCAGAGGTCTCGCCGGGGAGGCTGGGGGCAGGACCTGGTCCTGTCACGCTCGCCACAGCCACGCAGCACAGATGCACTGCCCATTACAAAAGGAAATTACACATTTTCTCCTGCTCTACAGAAGCCGCAAAGGGCCTGAAGGGGCGCGGGGGTGGTGTCACGCCACAGGAGTATTTATTGAGGAGGTTCAGTTGGTTCATTTAATTAGTGTATCTGCCTAATTCCCTGAGGCTGCGAGCAAGCAGCACTGCTCAAGCACACTCCACTGCCATTAAGGCATCTCCACCTCAGCCGGGCAGCTGGCGGTGCTCAGCGCCGCGCACAGGAGCGAGCGCACGGGCGCCGGGGCCACAGCTCCCCACAGCTCCCAGCAGCTCCCGGCAGCTCCCCGCAGCTCCCCACAGCTCCCCGCAGCTCCCCACAGCTCCCCGCAGCTCCCCACAGCTCCCCACAGCTCCCCGCAGCTCCCCACAGCTCCCGGCAGCTCCCCGCAGCTCCCCGCAGCTCCCCGCAGGCTCTGCTGGAGCGAATGACAACCTCAGCCCGTCCCGGTCCCCGTCCCAGCCTGGGCCCCTCACCCTCCCCGCCGCCACCCCAAGGCTCTGCACCGGTACCCGCCCCGGGTACCACCGCTCCGACACCACCTTTCCTTCAGCCCCCGCGCGCCTGCCGTGCCACTACAGGATGGGCCGGTGTACCCCAGCCCCCGGAGCTCCGGTGAATTTTGGCTGCACAACTGACTGCCAGTCATTCTGACAGAGGATGAGGAGGGTCCCAAGAATGTCCTGACAGGCATTTTGATCCCAAAAGCCACACAAAGATTTTCACCAGGCAGAGTAAAGCCCCAGCTGTATCTCGCAGAGTTTGCCGAGTGTCCAGCAGTACTACAAATAATGCAATATATTTTGGAGGAAAGCGTCCATTGTGCCGCCTAGGCTGCTTTGGAAGAATAGAAACCTGCCTCTAACACTCCCTACAGACACGCTTGGGAGCCTGTTTATGACAAAACCCTGAAAATGTCTCTTTTCTTGGCAAAAATATCCCTCCACACAAAAAGCTGATCCTAATTAAAAAGAAAACTCAAACCCAAATTTGATCAACTCTCTAAATCAGTATTTTGCACTGTAACCTTAAGCACCAGCAGGGCAAACTAATCTGAACTTTCACTAAGTCCATAAGACAAGGTATGAAAAAGGGAGTGTGTAAAGAACAATCCCAAAGCTCAAGGCAGTGGAAAATGAGATTTAACGTGAAGGCACAGCCTTTAACACCCAAGTACGAAGATGCAGTATGTATACAGAACATGAGAAAGGTTTATTTGTTTGCATAGTGTTTGTGGTAAACGAGACTTAGGACTAGCGGGCAACAAGGCGCTGAGTAAGAACTCGTGGTTTGGCATTCCCAGCCGGAGCTTCCTAGCAGCACAGCTATGTGTGACTTAGAACCATAGGATCACGGAATCGTTTGGGTTGGAGAAGCCCTTTAAGCTCCCCCAGCCCAACCATTCCCCTACCCCCCTAACCACCACACACCTCAGCACCTCGGCTGCCCGGCTGTTAAATCCCCCCAGGGGTGGGGACTCGACCCCTTCCCCGGGCAGCCCCTTCCAGCCCCTGCCAGCCCTTTCTGACTCACCAGAAGTTTTCAATATCGCTTTATGTCGTCGGTAAGCCCCACATACAGCAACAGAAGCAAAGCCACCAGAAACAGCCAAAAGCAACAGAAGTGCTGGGCCAAGCGTACTTTTCCCCAGGAAACAAGCGACTTCCTAACGTAATTTGTGCAGACGCGGCAGTTTCGGGGCGATGCCCCGCCGATGGCTTCTCCTCGGCTCAGCCGCCTGGTGGGGCAGGGTCGGAGGGGACCCGTGTCGGTGGCTCCTGGAGCGACCGGGGCTGAGAGCAGGGGCAGGAGCAGCCGCGCCGTGCGGCGGGCGTCCGGCGCTGTGCCATGGTCCCGGAGGCCGCGGGGGGGCTGGTGGCTGCGGCCCCAGCACAACAGCCAAGGGCTTCCAGTACAGCCGCTGTAGCTGAGGAAAGCCCAGTATTTTGCTTTGGGTTTTGTTTCTTTTCCCTGAAAATGGACAGTTTCCTGGATTTTCAGTTTCCTGTCCCGAATTGCAATGAACAATTAGACTTTCCCACGGACGGCAATATTGTATTTGATCAGCTGCCGCTCAGCACAGAGCGCGTTGTCTGTAGCTGTACCGCAGGCTGCACGGTGAAACGCGTGATTGAGGCATGAGAATACTATTGTAAATTAAACAAGAATGCATAATTAATAACCAAAATGAAAGAATGAATCACATTAATCAGTAAAAGAAGACGCAATAAACTAAGACTAAACAAGGGAGCAATTTAGCTCATACAGTAGGATGCACAATCGACTTCAAAGCGATTGTACCAGCCCGTTTGCCCGGTGATTATGTTCATTCACGTCCCCCGTAGTTTCCGCTGGGCACGGTTCAGCCCCAGGCGTGCAGGGCTGGAGGCTCTGGCGAGTCCCTCGCAGTCAGCTCTGCTAACCGTGTCCCCGGCCTCCTGACAGCAAAATCATCGCCTGAACTGTACCAAGTCCACATGATTTCATCCCTGTCTCTGTTGTTCTCCTCTGGGACACATCAGGACCCCGTGTCCCTCTGCTACTCATCCACATTCACTTCCGTGAAGCCTCTTGCACGCCTGAAGTTGAGGATGCATTTGAGCGTTCCACCTCCTCGTGGCCTTTAGTCGCGCGTTGGCTCCTTCAGTGATTCACCCGTCCTCTCCTCTGCACTGCCTCTTCAGGACGGAAAGCTCTTCATCCAGTTACTGTTACAAAGTTGGCCACTTCCAGGTGCCTTGGAGTGCTGGGAAGTTGTCACGGCTGAACCCCAGCCGGCAGCAGCCGCTCGCTCGCTCCCCCAGGGTGGGACGGGGGAGAGAATCGGAAGGGTAAAAGTGAGAAAACTGTGGGCTGAGATAAAGACAGTTTAACAGGGAAAGCAAAAGCCGTGCGCTCAAGTGAGGCAAAGCAAGGGATTCCTTCCCTGCTTCCCATGGCAGGGGGTGCTCAGCCCCCCC
>JADKXX010007077.1:0-14522 GCA_017310255.1 Butorides virescens | reverse complement strand
CGGGGTCCCGGGCGCGGAGCAGCCCGGCTCGGACCCCCCCGCCCCGGCCGGGCCGCTCTTGTCCGGCCGGCGCCCTGCGAGCGCGGCCCCGACGGGCGCTCCCCGGTCGCTGCCGGCGGCGGGCGGGCAGGGCGGGCAGGGCAGGGCAGGGCAGGGCAGGGCAGGGTGGGCAGGGCGGGCAAGGCGGGCAGGGCAGGGCGGGCAGGGTGGCCCGCCCGGGCCAGGGCGGGCCGGCCCCGCGGGCGGCCCCCCCCCGGCCGCCTCCCGCCCCTGAGTGCCGGGTGCGGAGCAGCCCTCGGCCTCCGCCCGGCCCCCGCGCTTGTGCGGGGCAGCGCCGCCCTCCCCGCTCCCTCTGTCGGGTTTATTTGGCGATTGTGCTTCCTCCCGCTGCCCCTCGTCATGGGTGCGGGAACCGGGACCCGAGCCCGGCAGCTCCCCGGCAGCCCAGGGCACAGCCGACACCTTGGGGAGCCCCGGTCCCAGCCAGCCCCGGGGTGCTCAGCCTTCTCGGGTGCTGCCTCTTCCCCTTCCCTTCCCAGTAGCCTCCTTTGCGGCTTAAGGCCGACTCTGATTTCATTTTGATGACAGTAGAGCATGGTATGTCAACAGTGCATCCAGTTTAGCGCCTAGAAGGGCCCTGGAAGATAGATAGGCTCATGCTGCGGTTCCCACATCCCATGTGCAGGCAGAGAAAGTCTAAAACCCACGGCTTCTCCGTCCGCTTCCCAGCAAATGTTACCAGGTGCCTCTCCCTAGCTCCAGGCAAAATGCTCGCTTATCCCTGCCCCATAGCAGCAATGTTTTCCCTGGCAATGTAGCGTAAGAGACAGAGGAAATCAATTGTGGGTGACAGGGTGACAAAACCTCCAGTCCCGGTTCTGCTTCAACTTTGACACCATCCAACCCCTTCCCTCCCCGCCCCGCTATCCGTCAAATATCCAGCTGATGTTTGAACACGCAAATCTGTACCTGTTTGGGTTAGGCGCATGCTACTGTCATTGTGTTGCAGGACATTTAATGGGGAAGAAGAGCACTGGAGACTTCCCTTATGTTTCTGAAGAAGAAAACAAGACCCCGTTTTCAGCATTACCTGAAAATATCAAGCAGCTGGAAGACTATCTGCAGTGGGAGGAAATCTCAAAATACTTGCTACGGCTGCTGGAAGGAAATGAAAATAAAAGTGCTCACTTTTTAAAAGGAGGGCTTCCCTGGTATACCAGGAACACCTGGGAGACAGATGACGGTAGCAGTTGGAAAGATGTAAGTAAGCTAAAACCTGTAAAAACACTCCAGCTATTCCAGTTCCGTTTCACAGCAGCACATCAGCTTCCTCTGCCTGGCAGGAGGAGTAGCAGGAGCGCATCTCGTGCACTAGGCTTCGGTGGAGCAAGACTCCACCCTTGATTACAGATTGTCACTCACAGATTGGATTTTTTTATGAATTAGTTTGCTCCTGGGCATAAACGCAGCAAGCATTAAGCAGATTTCAGTGTCTGGGTGCCCTTCAGACCTGCTCGGCTGTTCCATTCTTTTCTTTCCTAGCGCTCCCCGCTCGGGTGACCGCGTCGGCACCGGGTCCTGCGCTGGCTGGGCACAAGCAAGCCAGGGTGGACAGCGGGCGTGAGCAGGGAGGGCAGGAGAAGCAGCGGGCACGGAGCCTAAAGCCGCAGCGCGTTGCCAGGCTCCCCCGCGGCCGTTCGGCCGGCATTACCGCATCGGGCTTGGGAGGTGCTGCCCATCAGCGCGCGGAGCAACGCGCTCGGAGAGTTTCTTTTCCTCCCGGCTCCGTCTTTGGCTCGTGCAAGTCTTTCCCCCCCAGCTGATGGTGCTGGCCGCTCCTGTGGGCATTTGTGGTCTTGCAAAATGAGTGTGTGGCTACCGATGAGCTGTAACGCGTGCCTAGGAGCCACCTCTTCTTCCCTCGCCTTACTGTACTGACTAGCGCTATTTCACAGGGTAACAAGACTTTGGAACAGATTCACCACTACTCTTTTGGAAAATCCTGTAAAATACACTTAGCAGGATATCAGCGAGGTTTTACAGAAGGTAACTAGGGTCTAAATGACGTAACCGCAGAATTTACTAGAGAACTCCTTTCGTTGTAGTGCAGCAGGTACAGTAATGGTGATGTAGCTGCAGAATCCTTCTGGGTGACGTTGAAACAGAATTAAAAAGATTAATACACCCCCTTAAAGACACCAATGGGAAGATTTTTGTCTTCCCGTATTCTACTGTACTATGAGGTAGTTAATTAATATTCCTGGACTAACTTCAGCCTCGCCTCCCTCCTGAAATCCTGGTGCAGTAAAGTCCGTGAATACTTTAGGTTTGACTTGAATATGGGTAAAAATTTGCCCATTAAATTAAGCCCTAAGTCTGGCTATAAGTCTGGTATGAGCGCCGTCCATAGGTTTCTTCCTGGCTGTGGCTTTGTGACAGTGATGCTTATAATAACTGTGATTAATGCTATCTCAGAAGGAGACTAGTTATCTCATCTGCAGCTGTGCAGCTTTGTAATCGCATTAGATGAACAAATTCCATTATGCAATGTAAAGAGGCAAATGTTTTGACTTCTAAAAGTAGCTGGTAATAAATCATACTTAGGAAGGCTGAACGTTGCCTCCGGTAAGTTGAATCATATCCATATGTGTGTACTTTGACCCTAAAGCAATACCCACGTTTCTGGGGTCCGATGTTGAACATATGTGTGGCATAATGAGATTATTGCCTTCAATGCCCAGGTTTCTCCAATGATCAGTAAAACCCCATGTTCTTCCATGTGACTAAGATGTATGGGGACTGGCAGAACCTCATTTTGCCGTAGAAGCTTTGATTTCCAGCATTCGACAGTTACTTGGTTTCCACCTCGCAGGAAAACATAATCGTGACGGTAGTACCTAACCTGCGCTCTCCTACCGCTGCCCACAAACAGCTGACGTAGGCAGCCTCCACGCTGTGTTTGAGTTTGAAATACAAACTCATTCTGGGAGGGACCGGACACCGTGTTTACGGCGGGTTGCCCGTTCCCGTGGAATGGCCTGTTTGATTGAGGTATTGAAATGTGACCAAAAGACAGGTAACTCGTGAGCCCTACCGCCAGCCGATGGAGTAGCTGTCCCGAGGCTGTGTCGCCATCGAGGGGCTGTGATTCCCGCAGCCCGAGCGCGCCCTTGCAGCGGTGCTGACCGCGAGGAGCATCTCTGTGTGCAAGCCATCTACCGCGCAGAAGCAAAGACAGGCTGTGTTGGGAAGAGAGGACTTTGTTTCATGGACTCTTTTTTTAAAATTTTAAATGTAAGGTCAGAAATCGCCAAAGCTAAAGGCTGCAGGAGTAAATAGAGATGTGTGCTTCAGGTAACTCAGTTCAGGGTCTTGCTTCCTAGCGCAGATTCGTGCAGAGCATCATTCACCACTAGTGCTCACACCGTGCCGTAC
Organism: Butorides virescens; assembly: GCA_017310255.1. Taxonomy (NCBI): domain Eukaryota; kingdom Metazoa; phylum Chordata; class Aves; order Pelecaniformes; family Ardeidae; genus Butorides; species Butorides virescens. The sequence continues at coordinate 11,087 of JADKXX010007077.1, read as the reverse complement.
GTTTCTCAAGAACAAAAAACCTCTTTCTAAAAGACTCACCCAGTTCTGTTTTCAGTTAATAGCAGGCAAATGAAGATCTTGCCTGCGCTTTATGCTGTGAATAAATTACAGTTAAAGTAGTTAAAGATCAGAGGAAACCTCATCTGCAGGTTGGCCTAAGTGCAGAAAAGTTGGAAAATAAGGTTTAAATTGTTTCTATCACTTGGCTTTTTAACACTAATGAGACACTATATAAATGAGATGGCAGACAGAATTATTTGGGAGAATGCCTTTCCTCGTGCTTCGGCAGTTGGATATTATGCAAACCAAGACAAATGAGGTCTGTTTTGGAAAGATTATTAGGAATGTGTTTGTTGCGTGAATCCACAGAGCAGATAGATACTAGGCTTATTAACTTAGCAAGTTACTTTTTTCAGGACTGGTCCATAAATAATATTTTTCTCTTTTTTATTAGATGATGGACTATCTGCTTCAAGTTGTGAATATGAAAGAGAGCACTCCAAGCTGAAAGAAGGTCTCTAAATCACGAAGAAATGGAATACTTTCCATAAGAGACTATATTTCACAAGCACTTGTTTGTATCTGATAATCAACAAGGTCTCTTTTCTGTAAACAAGGTTTCCTTTGTGTAAAATACCTAAATACACATATTCTTGTATGGTTCGGCAATGACTAAACTCTCTACTTCATTTTCAAGGTTGCATTTTCTCACTTGAATGGCTTGGATATATATAATTGTCACGGAAGGGTCTTCCAAATAATTACATGACTTACCTATCTGATCAGTCCATCTCTTAGTTCAAAGCTACATGACGTCTCAGCGTTCGCAATAAATAGTACTAATAAAAAGGCTGAGTTTATACTTTTATCTGAGTTAATAAAATGGAAATGGGCTGTGCGGCAGCTCGCAACCAAGGAACGCCAGAGTGATTCATTTCCACTGAAGCGGCTCTGCTTGAACTGTTCCCTGGGCTGTAGTGCTTTTTTCAGTCGAGGGAAACTGGCGCTGCCTTCCCGAGGTACTGGTGGGCCCAGGACAGAGCATGCGATGCCCCGCCACGTGTAGGCGGCAGGGAGAGCTGCTGAAGGATGCTCTGCCTCCTTGTTTGACTCCGAGGCGATGGGGCGGCTCGGGGTGCTCCCCCCACGCACGCCCAGCCATGCCCCCGCAGGTGGGGCCGTGGCGTCTCCACGTGAGACTAAAGGAAGAACGTGGCCTCCCAGGAGAGCAAGCTCGTGCCGCCTTTTGTGGGGCTACAGCACAGTGGAGCCAAGCAATGCTCCGTGCTCACCCGGAGCTTTCTGGACCGGACAGTCACCCCACCGGAGGCCCAGAGAAGGAGATAACGTGCTGCCACCTTTCCTCGCAGGAGAGCGCTGACAGACCAGGCTGTAAGGATGCCAGGAGGCACCCGTCCCTGCACAGCTCCGCAGGGAGCAGGAGAAGCGGGTCTGGGCAAAGAGGTGACGCTGCTCAGCGCTGGTGAGGCCACCCCTGCGGTACTGTGTCCAGTTCTCAGCATCCCAGTACAAGAGGGACATGGACAAACTGGAGCCAGTCCACCAAAGGGCCACAAAAGATGGTGAAGGTGCTGGAGCGTCTCTTAGGAGGGAAGGCTGCAACTGTTCAGCCTGAAGAAGGGGAGGCTCGGGGGGGGGCTCAGGTGTATAGACACCTGCGGGGGGGTATGAAGAAGAGAGGGCCGGGCTCTCTGCAGCGCTGGCCAGGGACAGGACCAGAGGCGCCACCTGAAACACGGGAGCTTTCCTCTGATCATAGAATCATAGAATCATAGAATCATAGAATGTTTTGGGTTGGAAGGGACCACTAGAGGTCATCGAGTCCAACCCCCCTGCAGTCAGCAGGGACACCATTAACTAGATCAGGCTGCTCAGAGCCCCATCCAACCTGGCCTTGAATGTTTCCAGGGATGGGGCCTCCACTACCTCTCTGGGCAACCTGTTCCAGTGGTTTACCACCCTCATTGTAAAGAATTTTTTCCTTATATCTAGCCTAAACCTACCCTGATTTAGTTTAAAACCATTACCCCTTGTCCTAACGCAGCTGGCCCTACTAAAAAGATTTTCCCCCTCTTTCCTATAGGCCCCCTTTAGGTATTGAAAGGCCGCAATCAGGTCTCCCCGCAGCCTTCTTTTCTCTAGACTGAACAACCCCAACTCTCTCAGCCTGTCCTCATAGGAGAGGTGCTCCAGCCCTCGGATCATTTTAGTAGCCCTCTTCTGGACCCGCTCCAACAGTTCCATGTCCTTCTTGTGCTGAGGGCTCCAGAGCTGGACGCAGGGCTCCAGGTGAGGTCTCACCAGAGCTGAGTAGAGGGGCAGAATCACCTCCCTCGACCTGCTGGCCACGCTCCTCCTGATGCAGCCCAGAGTACGGTTGGCCTTCTGGGCTGCCAGGGCACATTGCCGGCTCATGTCCAGCTTTGTATCCACCAGCACCCCCAAGTCCTTCTCGGCAGGGCTGCTCTCAATCCTTTCTTCCCCCAGCCTGTATTGATACTGGGGGTTACCCCGTCCCAGGTGCAGGACCTTGCACTTGGCCTTGTTGAACCTCATGAGGTTTACACAGGCCCACCTCTCCAGCCTGGCCAGGTCCCTCTGGATGACATCCCGTCCTTCTGGTGTGTCAACCGCACCACTCAGCTTGGTGTCATCTGCAAACTTGCTGAGGGTACACTCGATCTCACTGTCCAAGTCATTGATGAAGATGTTGAACAGCACCGGTCCCAGTACGGACCCCTGAGGGACACCACTCGTCACCGGTCTCCATCCGGACATTGCGCCGTTGACCACCACCCTCTGGATGCGACCATCCAGCCAGTTCCTTATCCACCCAACAGTCCACCCATCAAATCCATAGCTCTCCAATTTAGAGAGAAGGATGTTGTGGGGGACCGTGTCAAAGGCCTTGCAGAAGTCCAGATAGATGACGTCCGTTGGTTTTCCTTTATCCACCATTGACGTCACACCGTCAGGGAACGCTTGGTGACGGCGAGGGCGGCCGAGCACTGGCGGAGGTTGCCCAAGGAGGCTGGGGAGGCTCCGGCCTTGGAGCAGCCCGGGCGCGGTCCGGCTCCCTCAGGGGCTGGAGGAGGCGACCTCCAGAGCTGCCTGGCGACCGCCACGGGCCCGGGGAGCAGGAGCAGGTGAGCTCCATCGGCCAAACGCCAGCTTTGGCGCCAAGGGGCTGCCTCCAGCCAAAGGCGCCCCGCCCGTGGCCGCCCCGGGGAGCGAAAGGGCCCGCCCCGCTCCGCGCCCCGCTCCGCGCCCGCCGAGCCGGCCCCGCGCCCCCGCTCCGCCCGCCTCCAGCAGGGGGCGCCCTCGGACTACGGATGGGCGCCCCGGCCCGGCGGGGCGGGACCGGGGAGGCGCGGGAGGGGGCGGGCGCCCCGCGCATCTTGGGGTCGTCCCGGTGCCCCGGCCCCGGGGGCCGCCCGGAGCCCCCCGGCGCAGCCCGCCCCCCCCCGCCCGGTGCCCTCGCTGCAGGGGGAGCCCCGGGGCTGCCCCCGTTTTCGCAGCGGCCAGCGGAGCCGCGCGGTGCCGGAGCCGGTGCCGGTGCCGGTGCCGGTGCCGGTGCCGGTGCCGGTGCCGCGGGGGGAGCCGGCGCTCAGGCCGCTCACCGGGGGCGGTATGAAGCCAGTGAGGCTACTGGTGCTTACCTGCGCGCTTCACCTTAGGTATTCTGCGTTCCAGGGTAAATCCCATTTGTCTTGGAGGACGTCCCGCCCCCTGCCAGCCAAAGGGAATAGCCAGCGTACTTAACGGGTGTCCCAGGATTTGTGTCACTTAAAAATGCTTTCCCTTTTCAACTTTGCCTTTCTTTTTTTGTCCCTGTTCACCACCTTGCCCAAAGACAATGCGAAGTCTTGCCAGGAGTTAGGATTAGCACTTCAGAACCCCCGCCCGCTCGTGCAATCTGTCTGTCTGTCCTTCTGGCAGAAGGGTCTGTGAAAAAAGCCATGGGAGAAAGCTCCTGTGCGGCCTGGGTTCCGCCATCAAGTGGTTTGCTTTTGGCTCAGTGCAGGGCCAGGTGGGGACAGCTACACCTGAGCGTTTGCCAGGACACACGAAGGGAAAGCTGCGCAGAAAGACCGTAGGTAGGAGCGAGCAATCCCCAGGCGAGCAGAAGCGGGGGGGGGGGGGGGAGCTTTCTGGGGCGGCGGAGGGCAGGCTCTCAGCTCCCCGGCAAGGCACAGATGACCCCCGTTATACAAAGCGTGCAGCAGCTCAGCCAGCGCCACATACCCTCAGGGATGCTAGGCCATCCCTGGAAAGCTTTGCTCACACGTTTGAATCGATCTTCTCCTGCCCAACCTTGGCAGTGATGAAGGCAGAGCAGAAGGAAGGAGCTGAGCAAAATAAGAGGAGCACCACAAAAAGGTGCTTGGGAAGCTGGCTTTAGTCCTTGCGTGGCCAGAGTGACTGGAGTGTATGTGCGTGTGTTATACACCCAAGAAGTGAAAAAGAAGCCTGGCCCAGAAGCTAAAGCACTACCTGAAGCCCCGAGAGGTCTCTGTGCAGACTCTAGGTGGGATGCTAAGCACAGGCATCTGCTGCTGTTAGCATCCTTGGCCTCCAGCCACGGAACTGAAAGACTAGCCAGGGGCTCTCGCAGAGCCTGTGTCGTATGTGCCAGGCATGCGTGGGTGGCTCACGCTACCCAAAGGGCTCTAAAACGGCAGCGGGGGCACGAGGTACCTCAGCCATGCCGTCCCCGTCCGAGCCATGTTTCTCTGTGCCTCAGTTTTGCTGCGTGTAAAATGGGCCTCCCCTATCCCACAGAGGCAGCAGCAAATAAACTGGAAGGGTATTTGTTGGGACCGTGTGGGAAAGGGATGGGGGAGTAGCGTGTTTATGATCGGGTCATCATAAACTACAAAGCCATGACCAAGTGCAGGGCTGCCGGCCGTACGAGCCATCCTGGTTCGGAATCGCACTCCAGCCAGCCGGGGCCTTTGAGCCAGAACAAGCTGCTGGCGAGGTGGCCGTCCCGAGGAGCCCTTTGTTCAAAAGCGTTGCTTGAAACGAGCACCCCCTCGTCGACATTCTGGATTCGCCCAGAGGCCTCTTCCTCCCTGCACCTGCCTCTTCCTCCCTGCACCTGCCTCTTTGCCGAGATGGAGTCAAACGAGGGATGCCTGACCTACCCTGCCGGTCAGCGGCTGGAATGCCGAGCTCTCCGGGTACCCCAACGCTCCTTCTGTATCAGTGGCCAAAGCTTTGGGTTTGTCTCATCTTGCCTCCATCCAAATTTCTGGTGCGTCCATTTAAACTCTCTCCTGAGGGTCGTGCCTAGCTGACTTTAACTGCTTTTCTACACAGAACCAAACATTTCAGAGCTGATTTCACAGTCCTTGGTGGGGCAGAAATGTCATATGACAGAGGGATGGCTGCCAAACGTCAGCCAGTTTTCACATCAGGCGTTGGCAGAGCAGAGAGATGCTCAGAGAGAGGAGACACAATATTCATTATACCAGAGAAACTGGTAATGTCGGAGGGACCAGCGTCCCGGTCTGACCAGCTTCTTGTTCTGCTCTCTTTTGTTTGTTTTATTCCACATTTTCTTCTATGATAGGATTTTCTAAACGGGTGTCTGCTGTTGACAAGCTGCTGAAGGAAGCTGATAAAGTCCCAAGGTCTATAACTCACGGCATCAGCGCCGCAGGAAGATGCTGACTGCATGGAAGAAAGAACCTGGGTGTCCAGCCCAGAAACACTGCAGCCGAAGGCAAACCCCTTGAATCAGTGCCTGCTGGAGCTGGACTTCACAGCATGTCCTGACAGACTGCACTGAAGAAAGATGCGGGCAGGAGCTTTGAACAGGCGCTTGAGATTTTTCGGTAGTAACTAAATGTTCTTACCTGAGACCCCTGTCGGATGTAGCTGAGGCAGCTGGAAAGAAGCTCCCTCACCCGTCCATCTCACCTGCGGGCATTAACGTGTCCTCGAGAGAGGAAGGGAACAGTATCGCCCCCGGCCCCAGCAGCTCATAACTGAGCTTTAAACTGCGGCTGAGCTCTGTGTGTTCCCATCTCACAGGGGCTGTGGAGCAAACACGACGGCCAGCCCGCTGCTCCGGAGGGAACGGCAGCGGGGCGTGTTCCTGGGTACTGCCCTAGGCAGCTGCTTCTCCCAGCCCCATCCGGCAGGGACTGGGGGTCTGTCCTGGACAGAGAGCCAGCCTTGCTCCACTGGAGAGCAACCAAGCTGAGCTCCCTGGCAAAACTCTCTTGGCCGGGTCGGGTGTCTTTGCTGTTTTTCTTGAATACTGACAGAATTTTGAACAGGGGTGGGAAGGAAGAGAGCCTAGAATACACTTTCTGCTGAGAAATGGTGCCACTGAGACCCAGTTTCATGAGGGATTTTTCCTCATAATTACGAATTCAGAGATCTCCAAAGCTCTTTGTAGTAATTGCCTTCTCTCCTGTACAGCTCATGCTCCTGAGCTGTGCAAAACTTTACACAACACTTCTGTATGTTAAGTCTGGGCTTTCTGGGCTGAGCAAAGACAGCCAGGCCTAGCGGAAAGACTTCTCATGAAAAACAGTCTAGCCCTGCCTTTCACATCTTAATGAGAATTGACCCAGGATTAACCTCATTTGCCAGCGGAGACATTGCTACAGCTGAAGCAGATGCAGAGATGGTCTCTTGATTTTACTTTTCCAGAACTGTGAAGCAAATACGAAGTGGACAATTCAATGGTCTGCATAATGTAAAGAAATGTCTATCCATCCCTCCGCTCCCAGATGAAAAAATAGGAAGCTCAGACTGGTCATGCGGGGTTAACCTGGGAACGAAGTAGCCTTTCCAAACACAGCTGGGGTCCCAGTTCAGCCTGCTCTCCCAGTGCAATACCACAGGGAAGGGAAGGGGAAAGAGCTCCTCAGCTTCCAGCGCTGGCTGCCCCCCCCAAGGCCCCTCTGACTTTGGGGCTGGTAGCAGGCACAACGCATCTCGCCCCCCACTCCCAGCGAGCTTTGCCCCTCCTCACCAGTCATTTGCCCTGCGTCGGGAAGGGAGGTGCGGTACCCCCGGGATCTGTGGGGATCTGCGCCCATGGAGGAGGAGCGAGGATTCATCTCCGTGTAGCGATCCCTCCCAGGAGCCTCTGGGGCAGCCCTTGCCGACCGCCCCATATTGAGGACACCGAGCAAAGACCAAGTTACTCTTGGGAGAACTCTAAGATGCATTTACAGCTTCACCCGCCAAAGCCCACACACTTCCACGAGCAGCCGTGACCACTGACAAAGCCTGTCCTACACGGCCACCTCTCCCCGAAGGTGGCCTGCCGTGGTTAGCTTAGCAACGGCCACTGTCTGCAATCATCTCGTCGCAAAGGGAGTGAATTTCTTAATATTTTCACAGCAGTCTTTGATTGCTATTATTCTTCCTTAGAACTTCGGATGTTGCAAAGAAGTCAAAGATAGACAGCAAACCCACTCTCTTGCTAATACAGTTTAAGTAAAAGAAGAAATAGCCCACTCAGAGAAGGCCAGGCTAATAGCCTTAGCAAAGTTAGAGTAAAGAAGTGGTTAAGGATCTAGATGATTTAATCCAGTTTTAAGAAAAGGTTTTACAGTGAGCAATTAGATGCTGTTTAAGGAATTAATCACTAATGGGTCATTAACTCTGACTGCTATTGTACAGTTAACAAGCCGAGGCAGGATTATTAGACTCAGCACCCAATTAAGAAGGAGAAGATATTTACAACAAAATGAACAAATGAGCTTTTTAAACTGGAATGGGACAATTTGAAAGAAAGTGTAGGAACACGGACAACCAGACAGGGTACAAGACAGACAGGAGTTTGCACATGCCTCTGTCCCTTTATTTGTTTGAAAAGCACTTACTCGTCTGTGCCCACTTACGTTTAGCTGGTTAAAATATTTATTTTTAGCAATAAACTTACAGCTTTCCTTCAAGTACATCGCTGCACACACTGTATCCGTTACAGGGTTCACTCGTACAGCAAAAGACCTGCTGAAAATGTCAGTAAAAGAGCAATCGCCATAGCTGGACATAATCCTTCATTTTTTGCTCGCGGTTGTTGGATCAGGAGCTCAATAAAAGCAAGGAGGTGTCCTCAGCTGCTGCTCCTGCTGTCCTGTCATTGTGGCGTTACCCACCGACAGTCGCCGACTGCCTCAAGTAACCAGTGCTGAGCAAAAGGGGGGGTTCTCTTCCCAAGGGCTTTACAGGATGCAACGGGGGGGAGGACAGTGGTGTCGGAATGTGGAAGAGCACCACTGAAATCTGGGGAACTCGCTCGTTAATCATCAGCACAGGCGAGAGCTTTTGGGCAAGAGCTAAGTGTGCTCACACGCAGGAGGGTTTTCAGCGTCAGGGCCACAGCTGGACCGCAGCCAAGCAATGCGAGTGGGGTCGCTCCTGCCCCCGAGGAGGAAGAGCGTGCAGAGCCCCTGCAGCCGCTTGTCAGTGCGTGCGCGTTACCGGCCAGCCCCGGGCGTGCAGGCACACCGAGCATCCTTCCCTCGCAGCCGCCGGCGGAGCTGTGCCTTCCTGCAAGCCCAGCATCCTTGGTGGTGCAAAGAAACCTCACCTGGGAAAGGAGCGCTGGAACAAGACCCAAAAACTGAAGTGATAGCTTTTGTTCTTCTCCCCCCACACACCCCCTGAAGTTTACTCAGGTCTCCTTGCTAGAAGTTAACAAATTATTTCCCTGGTCCCGGCAGCGACAGCGCTTTCTTTTCTTGACAGCGCAGCACTTTCTTTGCCAAGGAAGCAAACGGCTGCGTGCCTGGGAGGCCGGGCACCGCCACAGGCACACACTGACAGCCCCAGAGCCCAACAGGAGGGTCTGGCCCCAGCAGGGCTGCATCGCCCCGGAATTCAGTGGGGACCACTCGCTGGGCCTCCCTGCACCCCCCTGGACCAGCACACCTCAGGGAAAAGAAGCTGGGGGGCCTGGGCACAGCGTGTGCTCTGGCCGGTTGGATCTGCAGGGAGGCTGGGGAGAGAGGAAAAGGCATTTCAAAATAGAGGGATTCCCATTATTATCCGTAAAAGAAGCTCTCCAGACAATAGATGGGGGCTGCTGTGGAGAAGGCTGTGAAGGGATGTTTAGAAACTGCTGTCTAAGGTTAAAAAGCTCTCTGAAGTGAAGCTGAACAAAGCTGACATACTTGCTTCTGACAGGACTCCTAAAAGATACGCACAGATTGTGAAAATATAATTAGACGCCAGCCTTTGTCTGGCCACAACGAGTGGGAAATGGTGAAAGGAGAGGTCTCCCAGTCTGCATTGAATCATCCCCAGGACACAATGAGGGCGCTTGTGCATCCTTCGCTCTTCCCTAATGAGAAACCTTAATTGCCACAACCTCCCGAGTGTGTAGAGCACCCCGTGCCCAGTGGAGGAGAAGGGGTGTTTCATTACAGCTTCTCAGCCCCATTACAGGCAGTAACGGAGATAATAGAAAATAAAGATGCCACAATTTTAGTTTCGTCAGCTTGGCAATGGGCAGCGGGTGGGCGGGGGCGCAAGCACAGGGCGGCCGGACCAGGCAGGACGCACCCACCGGGCCCCAGCCCACAGCTCCAGCCACCCTGTCGGGCGTCCCACCAGCTGCCACCCGCCTCCCCCCATGGGCTGTGGGGGCACGGGGCGCCAGGGGACCAGCACCGGCCCCAGCCCGCCGGCAAAGCCCATCCGAACGCAGGGCTGCCGCACAAGGGCAGCTGCAGGGGGGCTGCCCCTGGCCCACCGGCTGCCAGGGCCCTGGCCCCTCCTTGCCGAGCGGGGAGCCCCCAGCTGGGTGCAGCCCCCAGTGCTCGCAGCCAGGATGGGCAGGGTCCTGCTGCTGGCGGGGGCGGGAGGAGGGTGCACAGCCGGGCCCGTCCCACCCCTCTGTGCACCACGGGCAGCAGGGGGTCCGGCCCGAGCAGCCCGCTCGCCTGCAGAAACGGGAGGCACAGCCTTCGTGCGGGTCACGCCATTTAATGGTGCAAACCCAGAAACCCCTCCCCAGGTAACGCAGGCCTTGGTTCCCAGCCACCTCACACAGCTCTTCGCCCTACTGCAGCTTTTATTGCAACTAAAGCGTCCAGCCAAGGAGGGAGAGCGAAAGAGATTTTTTTTTTTTCCTAAGCTATGATCAGGCCCTTAACTCTGCAGGGCGTGTGGAAAAAGAAATTAACAGGACCACGAAATACAAAGCGAGTCGGGGCGTGGGGGAAAGGCTTGAGCAAGGGACAGCCCTCCCTTATCTGGCTGTCCAGGGGGAGCCAGAGCAGGGCAAGGGTGTCCCTTGGTGGTCCCAGCACCGGCCTGTCCCGCGGGTTTCTCCCAGGTGCTGAAGAGGGAGTTCAGATTGTCTGCCACGGTTTGCCGATGGACTGGATGTGCTCCTTGGCCTTCATCCGCAAGGCGGCGATGCTGGTGTTGCGGGGGTCTGCCTCATCCAAGGGGAACTTGTCCACAAAGGTGGCCCCGCACTGGTAGGGTGGCGGTGGCCCCATGGCCCCCAGGGGCTGCAGCGCATGGGTCACGGCCGGAGAGTTCAGGAAGGGCGGTGGCGTGTAGCTGCCGGGCAGGCTCTGTGGCGAGGCCACGAAGCCGGGCAGGGTCTGCAGCGCCGTGCTGCTGGGCACGGGCGGGCTGAGCCACGTCTCCAGGGGCAGGTTGCTGCTGAGAGGACCCATGGGTGTTGCCTGCGGCGAGCGGTTGAAGGAGAGGATGGGCGAGTCCTGCAGCTTCATAGAGGTCACCTCCAGCTTCTCCTGCCGCCGCCACTTGGCCCGTCTGTTCTGAAACCACACCTGCAGGCACAGCCGCGTCAGCCGGGCAGCACCGCCGCCCCCACGGAGGGCAAAGGCTCTGCCCCGGCCGCAGCGCCGCTGCCCGAATGCAGCCGCTGAAAAACGCCGGAGCCGCGGGCGGCGCACCGCGCCGTGCCCTGCCGTGCCCTGCCGTGCCGTGCCCTGCCGTGCCGTGCCGTGCCGTGCCCGGAGCGGGTTCAGCCGCCCGCAGCCCCCCGCTCGGCGGGAGCCGCTCCACGGGGCCGCAGCGCAGCCGGAGCCCCGCGGCGGAGCCGGCCCCTGCCCTGC